>CAKKLC010007667.1:0-14348 GCA_918559645.1 Ceratonova shasta | reverse complement strand
TTTTTTGGTTATATTTTTAAATAACTACATTTTTTGGTTAGATCTTTAAATAACTACATTTTTTGGTTATATTTTTAAATAACTACATTTTTAAATGAGTACATTTTTTGGTTAGGTCTTTAAATAGGCACATTTTTTGATTATATTTTTAAATAATGATTTTGAAATAACTACATTTTTTGGTTATATTTTTAAATAACTACATTTTTTGGTTAGATCTTTAAATAACTACATTTTTTGGTTATATTTTTAAATAACTACATTTTTAAATGAGTACATTTTTTGGTTAGGTCTTTAAATAGGCACATTTTTTGATTATATTTTTAAATAATGATTTTGAAATAACTACATTTTATGGTTAGATTTTAAAATAATGAAATTTTTTGGTTAGATTTTAGAATAACGATCTTGTTTTTGTTAGATTTTACTGCCCATACTTTTTTAACATTTTTTGAAGCTAATACAAAATAGATGTTATTTTATTTTGTAAATTTAATATATAAGCATAAAAATTATAATTTATCATAATTAACAACAGATAATAAGATTTTATAATAATGAATAGTTTTTTAGAATATAAAAATACAGAAATCACTCTTTCACTCATACGTTGGTCAAATGAATAAATGTCACCATGTAAAGCAAGTTAAATGCTTTAATACACTATTTGTTACATTATTCAACCCTGTAACTTAAAATATTCTATTCGCATAATTTCAAGTCATTTCTTTTGAAAACTTATATAATACATTTAAATATAACCAGAGAACTACATCGATTCATCTTTCGATTTGTTGTATTATTGAGAACATTAAATATCATTAAACTTTGTTCGCTAGATGAATAAGTAGTTTGAAATTATATCCAGATGATTATATTTTGTTTCCAATCCTTTTGAGGTAAATATTAAGTGTCTGTTTTAATATCACTTTCTTAGAATCCTTAGTAAGATTAATACTGAATTATCTTCAAGTCACTACGATTAATTAAAGAAAAATAAACTATATTTGAAATATCAAAATACATTGACTTGAATTGAATTACTTAGATGATATTTTAAGATTTATATATTAAATGGCTTTGATTTAATCTTATTAAGATCTAGCCGAGACTGAATGTACGTTAAACTTAAAAATTGGTTTTCGGTAGCAATAATATTGTAAAAACAAAATTTTATTTTGAAAATTTTCTTTTTTTTTAACAAAAATATAAGGATAACACTAAATTTTTAATAGGAATTAAGGAAAACAAACAATAAACTTGAAAATTTTACTTCTGTTGATTTCAAACTTATAAATACTTATAAAAACATAATTTTTTCAAATGTTACTATTATTGCGAATATATTTAGCTTCATTATAAAAAAGGATCTTTATGTCTAATAAAATATTCTTTTATTAAATATTAATCTTTAACTGAGCGAAATCAAGTTTCTATAAACACCAAAAAAGAAATTATATAAAAATTTTTGTAAATAAAGTTATCAGGTTACCAAATGGTAAATAAAGTTGATTTGTACTTTTTAAATAAAAGTATAAGAAATATCCTTATGAATCATTTTTCAAGTTAGAAATTTATTTTTTATTATTTTTGAAAAAAAAATTAACGAATTATATTAGTTAGTGCTAAATACATTATTTTCTAGAGTTTACTGCATATCCTTGAATAAGTACGACTAGCTAGTAAAGGTTTTCTTTGTGATGAAAAATTATCTTTAATTTAGTATAAGAATTTCACAGTTCTTTTTGGAAAGAATACAATTTAAATTTGGTTTATGAACAAAATGAATTATATTATTTTTTAAAATTGTCAAACAAACAAGTTTTTTTAGTTTAAACTATATCATTAAAATTTATTTAAAAATATTGTTCAAATTTATTCTTTACAAACTTGAATTTTGTAGAAAATTGTGAACGTGGGTAAAATCCCAAACATCACATTTTTATTTTGTAAAAAAATGTCAACAATACATGTATATTAACAATTATTTGATTAAATTAAATTCCAAATTCTACCCAATTTCAAGAATAATCATCAAAAATTCTAAATAGAATCAGATTCGCTCTGATTCAATCTTCCTGAATCATTTATTAAAACAGATATAACATGAAATCTTAATTTTCCTTCTTGTTTTCCAGGTTTCTGATAACAATTTATTAATTAGGTGATAATTCATCAACTTTTACAACAACTAAATCATATTTGTAAACTTTTATTTGAAAATTAACATTGATTAATAGTTTCTTCTATAAAAGCGACATACTATGCAATATTGAAGTAATACTTTTACTATCGTTAAAAATTTTTTTAGTTAAAATATATTTTTATTTTTTGGCCAATCAAGTCTCAATGAAATTAAATTTATCTTCTGCATGTCAGCTAATTAAAAAGATATCATTAATAGTTTAAATAAATCTCAAAACTCTCAATATTTTAACTGTACAGAGTTTTTTTGATAATGGAATCATAATAATAATTTGTTTTACCAACTTCTTAATTTAATTAAAACTTGAATTTATTTCTTGGCGCTGCTTTTAACTGATCACAATTTATCATCTTTTACACTTTAGGTAAACTTCACTTTACTATTCCTCAACTTATTCATATATTATTTTTCACTTATATACCGTTGCTATCCTAAGTAAACCATATTTTCATTTATTAAAAAAATTGTTCATCAATCTCATATAAATATTATATTAGCATTTACTTTGAAACATAAAAAGATTTCTAGCTATACCTCAGAAGAATAAAATATTTATGAAAAAATAATTACCTGTATTATATATAGATCAAGGATACATAAGAAAAAAACTTGATATTAATTCAAATTATGATTATTAAACGAAATTAAATTTAGTAAAATAAATGGATCTTTTCGGTTTTTTCCCCCTGAGAAAAAAAATTTATTAAATTAAAAATAATACATAATAAAAATAAATAAAAACATTAAACATTAAATATTAAATTCTAATTATCAATTAACATATTCCAATTTTTTTATAAACATTATACTTCCACAACCATTTTTTTAAATAGTAATCAATTTTGTTGCCTGGTAAACCTTTTTTGAGTTTTATTAAATTTTTAATTTTTGCTAAATAGCTTTCAATTCCTTGCGTAGACACATTAGTATTTGGGTCGTCAAAATATAGGCTGTGATTAACAGCTTTATGACTAAAACTAACGTTAGAAAGCGAATTATAATATCACCATTGATCTGAATGGATAATTGTTCCTGTACGACAAACTTTTTGTATAATTGGTATTAAAGTTTTAAAATTTCGGTCATTTACAACCTGAACATACACTTTGGAGGGTTGAAAACTAATATCAGCAATACCGAAAACCTATATTTTGTATTGAATAGCTCTGCCACGGTGATATTTTTCTTTGTGACGAATCATCATTTTGTCAACTTGGCAGATTATACATAGTCCTCTAAGCAAAAATGGATTAGATGCATTGTATTCAGCACAAAGAAATCTTAATTTGTCATAAAAAAAAGTTTTAAAACCTCTATGCCAATCCCTGTTTCTGCGATTTTGTCAATTTCTTTACCACCTAGGGTCCTTTCCACAATAACTTAAGACCGATTCTAAGATCTAACTTAGAATTATTAAATACAAAAAACAAATCTTATACTCGTATATTTTTATATGACATACAAATTTTGTTGATACAACGAAATGCTCTTTGATCTTTGTTTCGTAGTATGTAAGCATTGACATAAGAAGTGCAAAATAATCAAAAGTAAAACTAAATGTAAGTAAATCAACACTTTGTAAGTATGTTATGCAGCTATCCAATGAACCCATTATAAGTAGCTCAAGAAAGTCTACATAAAAAAATTTCGGGGCTTTTCGGTTTTTTTTTATATATTATTTTTGGATTAGGGGGAAAAAATTGAAAAGCTTTTGCTGGGGGAAAAAAACCTATAAGGTCTAAAATTTCATTTTGAATGGAATATGTTTAATCATATTTTTTTATTTTTCTCAATTTGAAAACTAAAAAATATGGGTACTTATTCTATATCGCCCTTTTTTAAAAAATAAATAATTAAATTTGTTTTAAAAAAAAAATATTATAAATTAGTAAATAATTTTGAACTTTTAATCAAACTATATTAACTAACTTAACATGTTGAAAAAATATAGCAAAACTGTTTTCGAATCTTTGATTTTATAGCCATTTACAAAAATAGTATGCCAACATAGTTTGTGGGTACTATATCTTTTTCTATGCTCATGTTTAAGTTTTTGGTACATAATTTCCTGATGATTAGTTGTTGCACCAGTTTAAGGATCAACAAAATTTTCGGAATGATTTACTGTCAAATGCGTGTAACCCAATTGCGTCAAATCACTATAAGCCGCCCAACAATCACTAATAATGCATGTTCCTGGTAAAATAAAACATTTTATAGCAAGTCGTAGGGTTTCGCGGTTTTAATTTTCAAGCATGACATAAAAAAACTTTTCTTGCACTCTACCTTATATCCACCTAAAATTCACTGCTCAATCAGTGTCCTCCCTTTATTATATTTTCTTTTAACGAGATTACTTTCAATGATTTCTACTACAACTGCTTTGCCTCCAATAGTTATTGGATTTCTTATAAAAATTTAGACATAATATCATGGCAAAAGTTTTTCCGATCAACAACAGTTGAATTAGAATACATATCTAATTGAAATTTTAGTTCTTGCTGAGGTTGATTATTTTGCACAATAAAATAAATCAACTCTGATATTTTCAAAATAGATAATTTACTTTTCTCAAAAAAACTATTTTTTCTTATTAAAATTTGCTTTTTGGAATAATAAGGGTGGCAACGAAAGTAATAACCATTATTTTTTCCTGTATTACTAGCTTTCAAGTGCATAAAATTTTCACAGACGCAAGTTTTTTCACCAATAACTAGTCCTATATCAACAGCAAAGTTAATATCATCTTTTTCTGTTGCTAGTATTTCATACAATTTTCTGTATGTCATGGTGTCTCTGTCGAAATTTAACATGTGATAGAATATTTTAAAATAAATAAAATTCTTTTAAAATTTTTAAAAAAAAATTAATTATTTAATTTTTAAAATAGAGGGATACTGTAAAAGTGCCAAAATAATAACATTACCTATTAAACCATCATTTATATACTCCCAATGTTTAAATAACTTGATTTTAACAACAGAAATTATAAAATAATTTTTCTAATTTATTATAACAGTTTATAAATCAATTCTAGATAACTTTGATAAATTTTAAAATTATAATTTTTTTCAAAGCATTAAAAAAACTACGATTTTCAACGATAATATTAATTTTAAGCCGATACTGATTACCTTAAAAAGTTTCTCTAAAAAGTCAAGAGTTCTTGTTAAGCTTTGCTATTAAGCTCATTAAAAAAAAACATAATGGAAAAAGTAATTAATTGTTCATACCTTAAGATAATAGAAAAAGATTTAATTGAAGTCCCCACAGAAGAAAATCCAATTAAGGTTGCTCTTAAAGACGCCGTTTCACAAAATAACGTCATTTATTACAATATTAAGGCTAAGGTAACACTTTTAAGTTTTTAGGGAATTCAACTGCCTTTCAAGAAGGATGAGGCTATCTCAATTGAAAGAACTCATGAAGATTTTAAAAAATTACTAGAGAAACTGGAAGAAGCGGACGACATTTTTGGTTTCATAGTATAATTTACAAAATTATTAGATTCCTCCTTTGCCCAGAAATGCAGAAATTGCATACGTTATGTTTCTAACAGATCAACAAAGTAAAAAAAAATTTATTAAAAAGACAATACCAACAACGATAAATTCATAGAAAGTATTGATAAACTTATAGAAGAGTTATTGATTTTTAATAATTTGTAGGGAGTATGATACTATTTTTAAAAAGTGCATACGGAGCCATGAATTGTTTTTACTTAAAATTGTGGAAAAGGCTTGTTTCTATAGAAATTCATCTTTACTTGATTTTTTGACAAAAAAATCCTTTGTACAACTATTTTATACCTTTAGGCTCCCTCTAAAGAAGGTTTCATTTCTTCATTTTTGAACCTAACTTCGTCTTTATTCAAATCTTTGGAAAAATCAAGTTTTGAATACATGGATAAGGATATTCAAGGAAGCGAAAAAGTATCAACATTAAAATTTAAAAGTTCTCAGACGAATATATAGAGAAGAATGCTGTTTTTATTAAATCATATGTTAGAAAGTATTTTGATTTAATTTTAGCACCACTCAAATTTATTCTCAACTTACAGAAATAGTCAAGTACCAGAAAAGAATTGCTTTCCATTGTTTACATGCTAGCATATGCTATCAAGATTTAGTAAGTGTTGAGCATTCAAAAATATCCGATCTGTTCCCAGTAATTTCTCAATTTTTAAAGAATGAAAAGGTATTGGAAATTATTTTTGTAGGAATTTTATTTAAAATCTGCTAATTGCTTGGACGATCGATTGAATCAAACCTTCAAATACATTCATGATTTGTTGAATTCGTCATCTCAACTCTATCTTCAACGAGGAAAACTACTTCAGCAGTACGTTAGTCAACACAAAGATTTGGAAAAGTCAAAATTGGTCAACAGTCCTGACATTTCAGTAGTAAGCATTGAAATAAAAAAATATAGAACCAGTTTAAATATGACGAGATTTGCGGAAAATTGGAAAATTTCTGTTTGAATATGAGGCAAAGTATAAAAAAAATAAAAATAGGTTTGGAGGAAGTTTTAACTGACCGTGTTTCTTTTTTAACAAAAAATATTGTAAATTGTTCATAAAAATTATATTTAGAAAAATTACTGTGAAATTCAATTGAAATTATCTACTAACAGAATAAATAAAATTGAAAAAACGATCAAAATGATTCAAGCTCAGCAAATTGATTAAAAATATTTTTTATTAATTTTACAACACCAGTGATTTCAATCAGCTAAAAATAATAAAAAAATGCATAAATATTATATTATACTTTATATCAAGCAGAAATTTTTTTTTTCAATTATAAACTATTACTACCGAATAAAACTTTTGATTTATAAAGGGTAAGCTAATAACTAATTTAATTTTTTTTATATAGTAGAGTCATATTTCATTTTAATTTAAAAGAACTTTTGTCAAAAATTAATTCAAAAAATTGTTGACAAGTATCATCAACATTTTAGTGGAAAAGTTAATTTTCACAGCTACACAGGTCTTCCAGGTATAACTCAATTTGTGTCTGAATTTTAAAATTGAGGCTAATCTTATGTTTTCACAATCTAATTCTCTCAAACTAATATAAAATGTTGTAATAAAATTTTAGAAATATTATTTTAATTTAAATTTTTATTGCCTATATTTGTTTTTCCGCTTATTTGTTTAAGATATTGATACTAGCAACAAAAAAGTTTTTAAATATAACCATATCGTACATCTCTAAGCGATAAAGTTTTCAGTTATTGAAAATACTTGGCGTTGAGAATTAAAAAAAAATTGTTTTTTTAAACCCATGAATTTAAGAAATTTTATGAGACAGTATCCTACTAAGATACTCATGCTTTTCTTGTCGAAAAGGCTATTTGGGCACCGCATGGAACTCCATTCTTAATATGTTAATTTCCAATAAATTATGAAAAAGTAAAAGTTAAAAGAGGTATAAACATGCCGATTCCATGCCGAAAGTCAAGGAGAAACTCTCTGAATATTTCACAATAGCATATTTTAAAAATGAAATCTTGATTGGTGCAGCTTTCTGATTGATTTTGACTTGGGCATATCGATTCAAGACAAGGTTGGCAGAAGTTGAATTGAGTGTATTGATGCCGGTTGTTATAAAGTGATTTAATACATGTGATGAGTTGTGTATAATAAATTATCTTCGTATTACCAACATTTTTACAAAAGTGGGTGTTTATGAAGTTAGTGAAATTCATTTATAAACTTGGAAGAATAACCAAGAAAGAGTTTTGAGAGGTCAGTGTTTGTGAACTATTCGCATAATTCATCGTGAAACGAAAAAAAGAAAATTGATGCTATCAGAACGAAGAGGCGGTAAAACTTCAAAAAAATTTATTTTAAGCAATGTATTGAGAGGTTTGTTTGTTATATTAGAAGGATGGTTAGGATACAGGTTCTTATCCTCTAACGATTATATATTCATAATGTCATTAATCATACAGAAAACTTTGTTGATTCAAATGACAGATCAGTATATACAAAAACTATAGAATGAATGTAGCTGAACTCAAAAAAATCCATTCCTTTAATTAAACGCTTAAAAACCATGTAATATTGTTCGATAATACGACTGTGAAAAAAATCTAAAAATTTATACTCTGGAGCAAAGTTTGAACTTATTTTAAAGTTAATTTAACGATTTTATTTTTTTTTATTTTTCAACCCAAAGATTGGTCATAATATAGTTTTCTTAAAAGTTATTAATTTTATTAAAATAAATTTACAAAATAGAAAATTTGCAAAAAGTCATAAATCCAACTCTGCTTCATCAGATGACAATTACAAATTAGACTGCGATTCTAGAAAAATTTTATATATACTGTAAAGATCTTTCACATTACTTTTTAGGTAAACTATATGTAATTTATATCTTAATTACACCTACGAAGAAGTGACTGATATTAAACTCATATTAAATCTGTAGAACATATAGGTCACTTAAAAATTGTAAAAAGAAATGCTCCATTTACGTAATTTCCTGAGTTAAAATCAAGCTCAAATTAAACACTAACCATAGAGTAAAAAACTTGGAGAACAAATGTAAAAGTGACCACTTCTATTAGATAAAAATAAATTTTACTTTATTTCTTGCTAACTATTTAGATGAATTTTTCAAAGATATGTTTCTGGATTCATCTATTGTAAAGAAATATTCATAAAGAAGTATAAAAACTACTTTGTTTTTAAAGAGCGAATTAGATTACCTTTTTTGAATATACTATCTAGAAAATAAAATCAATCTTCCTCACTATTTACATGTATAGGTTGAACAAGAAAGAACTTGAAAAAATGAATTTTATTATCATAAAAATTTGATAAAAAATAATCCCTTAAAATGAGATTTTTTATATAGACTTTCTTGCCCACTTATAATGGGTTCATTGGATAGCTGCATAACATACTTATAAAGTGTTAATTTACTTGCATTTAGTTTAAATTTTGATTATTTTGCACTGCTGATGTCAATGCTTACATATACCCGAAACAAAGACCAAAGAGCATTTCGTCGTACAAACATAAATTGTGCGTCATATAAAATATATACGAGTATAAGACTAGGTTCTGATTTAATCATTTTAAGTTTGATCTTAGATTCTGTCTTTATTTATTATGGAAATGGACCCTAGGTAGTAAAGAAATTGTCATAATCGCAGAAAATGGCGTTGACAAAGAGGTTTTAATATATTTTTATGACAAATTAAGATTTCTTGGTGCTGAATACAATCCAGCTAATCCAATTTTTCATGAAGAACCGGGTAGAATCTGCCAAGTTGTACGAAAGTATGATTCCTTAAAAACCGAAATATCACCGTGGCAGAGCTTCTCAATACAAAATATGGGTTTTCGGTATTGCTGATATTAGTTTTCAAGCCTGTAAGTGTATGTTCAGGTTGTAAATGACCGAAGCGCTAAGACTTTAATACCAATTGTACAAAAAGCTTGTAGTACAGGAACAAAAATCTGATCCATGGTGATCTGATAATTTGCTTTTTAACGTTGCTTTTAGTCATCAAGCTGTTCATCACAGCTTATATTTTGTTGACCCAAATAGTAATGTGTATACCAAGCCTTTAAAAGGTATTGGTCAAAAATTAAAAAACGGTTTACCAGGCAAAAAAATTGATTCCTATTTAGAAGAATGCATGTAGAAGTTTAATGTTTATAAAAAAGAATGGAATTGGTAATAGATTTTATTAGAATTTAAAAAAATTTTATTTTATTTTATCTATTATTTTTAATGTAATAAATTTTTTTTCTTTGTGGAAAAACCATTTTGCATTCTTTGGGAGGGCAAGGCAACCCAAAAAAAAGATCCCGCATCTTTGCTCCAGAACATGTTCTTGAGTGATTTCTAAAGCACACTTTGCACTAAAATAATAGCAAAAAGTATTATCATCTCGTTGATTGTTTTTGGATTCCACGAACTTATTAGACTTGTTGAAGAATGAGGAGTAAAACTGATAAATTGCTCTGCAAATATTTTAAATTGATCCATTATTAGTTGCATGAGTACGTCATACAAAAAGTAATTTAAGAATTCATATTCTTCCGTACAATTATTTATGGTTTCAGAAAAACCTGATGTCGATGTAAATTCAAATTGTGGATACGAAAAACCTCTTTCAGAATTAATATCCATCCACTTCTGAGCTCTTGTAGAAATATTTTCTATTTCGTTTTCATCTTCATATTCATCGTGTGAAGTGGAAAAATCATCACTTATTGTGGTCTCACTTCCGGAAGTGATATTCTTTTTATATTCAATATCAATTAACATGATAGAATACAAAGAAATCTGTTGTAGTTAAAAATTAAATTCCTATTTAAAAGTCACTTTTCACGTATATAAAAAAACGATTTCCCTATAATAATAACTAAAAGGTGGAGTTTTTACAGAATAAATATTTCATAAAGGATATAAAAAGGTCAATAAATGACACCAGAAAAAATGACTAAAAATGCAAATATTCATACACAAACCATTAATATTAAACACAAATTAAATGTTGTGCCGTCAATAAAAATTTTACCAAAAACACATTAACTAATAATATTGTTATAAAAACCGCGCAACTTACTTGAAAAATTATTGAATAGTATAGCAATTTATATAGTACAGACAAAAAACACGAATAACCCAGAATACTTATACCGACTTTGAAAAACTAAATGAGATATTTCTCTTAAAAGTGACAAGAATGAATTGGAACATCGCGTACGGTAGGTATGGATTATATATATTTTGTACTTGAACGTACATGATACGGGTTTTTGCGTTCAGGCGATAGTATAGTCAACGTATCACCTTCATTCGTATGGATAGGGAGGTTAATTGGGTCTAAAACTTACATGAGTGATTTAATATTGAATTATCTAATTTTTAAAATTCCATAAGCCTTCAAGTGATCGGAAAAAATTGTTTTATTATTCTTGCACACCTTTTAAATTAAAATGATTTTTTTTTCACAAATGCTTTGAATTTACATGGCGGCTTTGAATAATTTCAAAGCCTCTCCTTTATATTGGTAGAATTTCTGAAAACAGATAGTTGCCCAATAAATGTTGTATTATGTTGATAAGATAATTGAGTTAGACTTTAATGAAAAGTATATACGATCCTTGTTTGCTACGAATGAATCTCAGAACTTATTTTTAGCTTAGTGTGTTATGATTAAAAATTTACAAAAATGTAAGGTTTGCAATCCACAAAATACAAACAATGGTATTAATAATGAACATTATTTGGAATCGCAAGATACCTTGTCGTGTGTCTATTTATCTTAGAAAAGATAGTTTTTTCTTTGTTACAAAAGATTTGGATTTATATTCAATATTAGTTATAAATATCTGAAAGGTAATTCATTTAATGGTATTAAACGTGAGCTTGGTTGTCATAGAACAAATATAAGCTGATATAAAGATCTAGTAATATCGGTATTTTGTGATCACATTGCAAAAAATAGTGAGAAATTAGGTGGTTTTAACCCTTTTGGAAGCAGAAAAATTGTTTAAATAAGCAAAATTATGGTTTTGAAGGCAAATACAAGACGAGGGGATTAAGTAATGGACAATACTTTGTAGGTGGTATAAAGATTGGAAGTTAAAAGCTTTTAAATGTACCTGTCACTAATCGTAATGCTCAACAAATGGTTCAGAATATTAGATTTATAAGACTATAAAACATACTCTAAATATTTTCAATGCTGAAGATTTAGATGTTCATACTCAGGATATATAGATGATTTTATCTTTAAGTAAAAAATTATTTCCTAAATAAAAACACCATTGTTGAGCAACATTTTGAATATTTAACAAGATTCATATACCAGTACAGCATAGAGAGAAGGAAACATTTTAATATTCTATTTTATCTTCTAAAAAGAAATAACGATTAATTTTATTATATTTCTTTTTATATTATTCATATTTGTTTAAAACCGACATAAACAATTAAAAGTAATAATTTTGAAGCTTTTTCTGTCTTAAAAATTCTTGTCTAGTAAACAATAAGTTTTATAAATTCCAAAACCCCAAATTTAAAAATTAGAGTACTACCTTCTATTATAGAGGTTTTCCATCGTTAACGTCAGATCAAAAATAAAATTAATTAATTAAATTATTTCCCGATCAATAACGTTACTTTTGCGATCATTAACATCTTTTTTTAAATACTCATGAATATCAAAAACAACTTAACTGATCAACAAACAGATCCATTATCTAAAAATAACAATATATTATAAGGAAATTTACAATAAATACTAGCAGACCAATTAGTAATGAGCTACAAGCAACAATTATAAACCTGCATTTAAATCGAATTAGCAATATTTCAATATCAATTCTTCTAAATATTACCAGAACAAGTTAAACTGGAATAGTTTCGATCTTCATATCTGTGCGTAGAGTCAATGAGTTACAAATAGGCGCGAAAGAAGGAAAAAATTATCAAACAACCAGAAAATCTTAATAAAGGACAAGGTTGATGGAAACCCAAAAATTAAGTTGAGGAAACTAAAAGTTTTTGCATTTGTGGAATTAAAAGTTAAGGTTAGCCAAACAAAGATTAATAGAGGCTTAATGAATTTCCATTATACTATAAATTACAGTATTTTAGTTCATGAACGAAAAAATTATTATAGAACAATCGAGCTAAGGTATCAATATGGAAAAAGCTTTCATCAGCAGTATCTAAAAGCTGATGATAGAAGGTTTTTTATCAACGAAGTGAGATTATCTGTAACATGGCACACAAAAAAGGGAAGGTTGCATATTGGAACATCTATTTTTGTTTCAACACCGTTAATATTTAGTAGAAATATTTCTGTTATCGCTACAATGCGTAATTATGGCATGTTAAACCACATAATAATTTTTCAACAAATTACATGCAAAGATTTTTAAGGAATATCTTTTAAGTCTAAAAAAGCATTATATTAAAATCTGCAATGAAAATCCTATATTTGTAATGTATAATACAAAAATCCATCATTACAGATGTTTGAGAAAGGCTTAAATAGCTCATGATATAAAAATATTGATTGTATGTCACAGTATTCATACTTTTTCAACCTAATAAAAAATTATTTTTCAAAGTGGAAAAATTATTTTATTAGAGGCTGTGCCAGCAATAAAATGGAATTATGAAGCTTGATTAATACTGGATTTCATCAAGTCACAGAAAATAATTGTAATGGATTTTTAGTAAAATGTTAAGGTCTGTGGAAAGGTCACGATTGAGAGAAAATAAATTAATAAATACTTCAAAAGGTTCTATAAATATTTTTTTTTATTGATTTATAGTAATGATTGGAAAAGTCACGTTATTTATTTTGAAATAATTTAATTAATTAATTAAATTTTTGATCTGAAGTTAACGATCAAAACCCCATATTGATTTCGTTCTTTTAACTCAAAAGAGTTTTGTAGGTTTAAAAAGATAGTTTTTACTACCGAACTTACATGATTTGCTTCAAAATATCTATTACAAGACTTTGTTAAAGAATCCTAAAACTTTAATACAATACTTCTTAAAATACTAACTTCTTTTAAAACCGCCTCTGCAAAACTTCGAAAAACCTTTTTCATAGTAATAAAAATAATTATTTTGCAGAGAAATTTTAAATTTTTAAGATAAATAATAACTTTAATAGTGAAGTATTTTAATAAAAAGCATTCTGGAGTAACACATTGGAAATTTGGTTTGTCTTTATTAGCATAAGATTTTGTATCATGTGTGGTATTTTGACAACCTTTATCATTATAAAACTTTTTAAAAGTCCTTTTTCTCTAAAAAATAAAATTATTTTGCTATTATTTCCACCAAATAATGAAAGCAACTCCTAAATATTTAAATTTTCGCCAACTAATTCTAATGTCTCTTTTTTCAAGATTTTCCTTAAGATTCAATTTAAGTCTTAGTTATTATTTTTAAGTTTTAATAAATCAAAAAGATAATCCATTATTTCCTTTTACCCGTGTGTAACGATGCAGACAAAGTTATGGATTTCATTAATCATATACAGTATTGGGTTCTTTTTCGGCAAATCCCCCCAAAAAAAATTAAAAAATAACCAATAAAACTAACATTAACATAACTATAATAAATAATTACAATTATAA
>CAKKLC010007659.1:0-19221 GCA_918559645.1 Ceratonova shasta | reverse complement strand
TTAATTTTTTAATTATTATTTAATTTAAAAATTTAGTATCATTTTTTATCATAAATGATATTTTATAATTTAAATTAAATTTTTTATAATAACATAGTTTATTATTATTTTATTATTCAATAAATAATGAATTTATTATAAATGACATTTCTCTCTTACATTATTTTTTTTTAATTATTACTATATTTAAAAATTGAATTTTACGTTTAATTATAAAAGATACTTTATTACTAAAATTAATTTTGTTATTATTATTACATTTTATCTTTTTGATAATATATTTATTAATATTCTGATTATTTTCATAACAATTTGAATTTTGAATTATTAATATTATATTTATCTTTTAAATAAAATAATTATATTTTTAAATTAAAACTGTCATTAATTTTATTATTAAATTTTATATTTTTAACAATTTATGTATTTTAATATTCATAATATTATGAGTGTTTTTTAAATTTTAGGCTAAATTTAGTATCTTTTTTATTATTAAATGAATAATGTATTTATATTATAAATAGTTTTTACTTACTAAAATTATTCGTTTAATTATAATTAAATTGTATCCAATATATTTTTAAAATACATAATTTTTTCATACTATCATTAATTTTTAATTATTATTTAATTATAAAATTTAATATAACGATAAATTATGAAATAATTAATAAATTTTTATTATGAAATTATGTTTTTAATTTAATTGTTTTCATACTATCATTATTATTTTATTAAAAAATCCAGTAAAATGATTTATTATGAAATTATTATGAAATTATTAATAAATTTTTATTATTAAATTATGTTTTTAATTTGATTGTTTTCATACTATCATTATTAATTTATTTAAATATCTAGTAAAATGATTTATTATGATATTTTATATACTTTTTTATAATTAAATTATATGTTTTTAATTTGATTGTTTCATACTATCATTATTATTTTATTGAAAAATTTTGTAAAATGATTTATTATGAAATTTTATATAATTTTTTATTATTAAATTATGTTTTTAATTTGATTTTTTTCCTACTATCATAAATCTATAATTATTATTTAATTTTACTATTTACAAATACATTTTATTAAGTTTACATTATTATTAAGTTTTATCTTTTTAATTTGCATCTTTTCATAATATCAATAATCTTTCATTATTATTTAATTGTAATATTTACTAAAATTATTTTTTTTATTATTCAGAATGTTTTAAATAATACTTAATTGTATCTATATCTTTTTATTATGAATTGTTTCATACTAATATTCATCTTTAAGTATTATTAAGTTTGAACATTAAATTTCTTATTTTTATACAAATTAATAAAAGACACTTAACATTAATTTTGGATGTAAAAATAATTTTTTTATAAATATTTTAGTGTCATTCCAAAATATAAATTTATATATTCCAAGATACAACTTATTAAAAAATCAAAAATTTTAAAATTACATGTATATTATTAAGAATATAATTATATTTTTATAATGAATTTATTTAAATGAATTATTGTCTTGAAATGCTAAGAAGCAGAAAACTTTCCATTCTATTGAAAGACGGATCAAAAGAACTACTATACCTTCAATAAGTTCATTTATAACTTGCCTTATCTATATAGCTATACTAACTCTAAATCTTATTGTTTTGCAGGCAGCTTTAAGAGATCCAAAATAATCCTCAAATGGGATTTAATTTTGGTAAATAAGGTTGAAGAAACATGTGTAATATTATTTTTTCATTGAGAAATCTAAGAACATATCCTCTGTGATGAAATTTAAAATTGTCCATAACAAGAATAAAGGTTTTATGCTCTCTGAAATAGCTTAAAAGATTCTTTTCATTGAAATATTTAAAGGAATCACCATTACATGTAACAACACGTACCTTTTCTGATATTAATCTTTTCTTATAAATTGCACACATTCAGGTTTAATTGATTCTTTTACTAGATTCAATATCCATATATTCTTTTTATTCCTTACGTGAATATCCATAACGATTCGCAGTATGTAAATTAAAGCCTATATCATCTAAAAATACTATTTTATCTAAAGAGTTACCCTTAATCTCGATAGAATATATCGATCTTAAGTCAATGACTCTGATTAATTTTTTCAACTGAAATCAAATAAAGTCTTTTTCTTGTAATCTCCATATTACTTAAGCTTTTTCTAATAAAAGATTGACTTTTATTGATTCCGCTTAATGCCAATGAATCAGCAACTTCTTTTTTCGTAAAAACATTATCTTATTGCATTACAGAGGTGAATACACAATTTCTTTCTATGACAGGAATTTTCTTTCTTCCTTTTTTATTAATTTTCTCATTATTATATAATCATTCTAAAATTTTATTTCCATGTCTTTGTTTACAGTCAATTGAGATTAAATTATTTTCAAAAAACTCTCTATTAGATTTCCCAAAATTAATTTGATATCTAATAATGTTAATGATATCATTATTAATGATTTTGGCTTGATTCTTGGCGATTTCTCACTAAAATTTGTAATATTTTTATTATTCATTTAGGCTAATTTTTTAACTTTTTATTTAAAATTTATATTTCGTAATACAAAAATTTATATTTTGGAATAACATTGTGGTAAAAAAAATTAACAAATGAATTTGTTAAATAGTTTAAATCTTAAATTTTATCAATTTGTATTAAACACTTAATATTTACAATATTATTAATATTACACATTAAAATATCTCATTGATTCCTTGAAATTTTCAAATTACAGTCAACCCGTCGATTTATCGAATCCTAGTTTAACGAAAAGTCTCATTAACAGAAAAAAATTTACGATTTATTTCAAATTTAGCATCTTCAAAATAATTAACGAACCATTTTTTACGAATTTTTTTCAAGGGCGCCCATGAAAAACATTAATAAAAAATATACGAAAATCCTAAACCATAAAAGAAAAATTAGAAGTTTTTAGGTTTCATGATACCAATCCAACATATACTCAAGTAGAATTTAGCAAAAAATGAAACATTCCTGTAACAGTTATAAATTCTTTCCTGAAAAATTAAAAAAAAATCAAAAAGAACTACGTGAATAATGACCAGAGGGTTTCTTTTATTGCAAAAAATAATAATATTCTTTTAAATATGCTACCCTAGAAGATGCAACACTAATAGCTTTGTTGTTATGAGAAAAAATGGGCAGATAATAACAAATAATATTTAAAAAAAGGTTACATTGACAAATACCGATAATCTTGGCATCACGGAATTTAAAGCTTCTGGGAATCGGTTAAAAAGGGTTAAGAAAAAAATAATATATTCAACGATGTTTGGTGAAAAAATGCTAGTCCACAGTACAATTTTAGCAGAGATAAGGGAGATTTTTCAACATAAATAAATTAATATATGCCTGATAATAATTTTTATATTTATGAAACCCCATTATTGTTGAAAAAATATGCCAGAAAAACTCTCGTTTTGAGTCATGAAGATAAAGTTTCTCAAAATTTCAGTAAAGAGAGAATAAAATTGTGTTTGTTGCTCTCAAGAAGGAGAAAAGCTGCCCACTTTGTTAGTTGAAAGAGTAAAAAGCCTAGGTGGATGAAAACTGACCTTGAATTAATAACATACACTATAAATCAAGCAAAAAGGCGTGGATTACAAAAGAACTTCTCAAAGAATGCCTTATAAATGTTAATCAATGGAAAAAAATAAAAAAAATGATGATTCATGACAATGCATCATCCCACCAAATATCAAATAGTTTTTCTAATTTTGAATTATACTTTCTTCCTGCTTATACGACACCTCGTGTTCAACCACTTGATCAGTGCATCATTCGGTCATTTAAAAATTCTTGTCAACAATTTTTTTCCGGAAGAGACATCGTTGAACTCACATGCCCAAGATATACATATCTTTTGCAAAAAATTCACGATATTCAGATGCAATTCCTGTAATTGTTAGGTTTAGGAATTCGGTAATTATCGATACAATAAAAAATGGATTTAAAAGAGCTTGGGATGATTTTTAAAATTCTATAGAAAGCCAAAAAATATATAAAGAGTTTGAAGAAAAATAAATTAATGAACGCCAAAGTTGTAATGAGCGTTTTTTATTTAAGAATGAATTTAAGTTCAAAAATTATATTGGAATTCAAAATTCTCAAGAATACTGGGAAAATATTAAAAAAAGTGAAAAAACTACTGGAGAACCCATAATAGTACTTAATGGTGCGTTACAGAAGTTGAAAATTCTCAAAAAATATTTATGTGGAAACATTTTGAAACGCTTGAACAATTGTCTGATTTGAAAGAAAACATAAGGAAAAAAAACGCTGAGCCATCTGGGCAGACAAATATTTTAGGTTTTTAATTTTAAATTAGTTTTCGGTTTTCTTATACTATCATTTATCTGTTTGAATTGTTTCTACTTAAAAATGTTGTTACCCCATTTTTGACAAAAAAGTTTTTTCTTTGTAGATTGAATTCGTTAATTAGGAGTTTTCTGTATATGCAAATAGAGTTTTATTATTAAGGAATTCAAAATATCAAAATATTTATGTTGTAAATCAATTTAAAGAACAAAGAATAAAACATTGTGAACCTAACAAATAATTTCTGATTTATTATTATAATAAAAATTATTAAACAAAGTATAATTTGAATAATAAAGAATTAAAGAAAATCTAAAATAAAAAAATTAGATTTTTTAAATAATTAATTTTAAAAAGGTTTTTTTTAAGCTGGAATTTATCAAGTTTTTATAGTTATAAGAAATATTAAATACAGTAAAAATTAAATACATTCAGAAAACAAATTAGTTTCATATTATAATTTTAATAAAAAATAATCATTTAATAATTATATAGTTGAATAGTATTTTTTATTAATGTGATATCAACAATTATATTAGAATTATATACCAAATTTAATGTTGTTGTATTAATTTAAAAATCTAAAAGTATATAATTTTGATATTATTAACATTTTAATTTTAATAAAAAATTTAATTATTAATTTTGTTTTCCAAATATGATTTATTAAAATTGAAGAAAGTTATTTTTACCCATCGAAAAAATTAATTGCAATATATCTGAAATTTTTTATATTTAAAATTTATTTCAAACCTTAATAAAGAAAAGTTATCGATGATATTTTTCATTATAATGAAAATACTACAATGAATTTATTTTAGATTCTATAAGAATAATACTAACAATTAAAATTTCCAAAATAATTTTATTTGATGTTTTTTAAAAAATAATGTATAAAAACTATTGTTTTTAAATTAAAAATATTATTAAATTTTTTATATCTTCATTCTATTTATCAATTTTAAAAATAATAAAATATTTATATAAAAATTTTATAAAGGTAAAAATTAAATAACTTTCAAAAGATATAATTTAAAATTAAATGATTACTTAACATTGAAACATTTTTTAAAATATTAAAATTATATAAATACATGATTTTATTTGAAAATATTTATTATTTAATAAATGTTTATTTTGTTTTTAATTTATAAATAAATTACTTAAAAATTAAGGAATATTATAAATAATACGTTATATATAAAGATGGATAAATTATGAATTTTAATAATTAAATTTGATGAAAGTTATATTTTATATAGAATAAATATAGTTTAAATTAATATTATTTCTTCAAAATATATTTTTTGTAGATTGAATATAAACAAAATTTTAATCTTACTTTAAAATGGAATCTTTACAATTTTTCATATTATACATTAGAAGTGTTCCATTTACCGCTGAATTGAGATCAGTAAATATTATAGTTTATCTAGTAGAACCGGTTTATCCACTCTTTCGGAAGGCTAGTAGAATTTTGCAGAGTGTTTTCATCAAATTTTGCAAGAATTTTAATTTTTTATCAATGGTCTAAATACCTTAATAAATATTTATAAGCTCCTTGTAAATTATGCTACATAACAAAAATTAAACAAAACTCTTTTCGTATCTCAACAAAATCAACTAAAAAACTGTATTACCGTTATATTAACGCACGTTTCCCACTTACCTAAAATTATTGCTATTGCGTTGCTAGAGTGAACTGTTAAGTGTCAAAGTAATTCAAGTAAAGTGAAAAAAAAAGAAATCATGTGGACATTTCTTAATGTCTCAAAATTACTGCAGACAGAAAAAATAAGCGGCCCTAATAAATTAGAATGAACCGAAAAGTGTACATCATACGAACGAAACGTTTGTAAACGAACTTTCAAATCGTCATTTATAAATGTATACAAATGCTTAATGTTCAGCAAGTGTGATGAAAAAATGTATTGCATTGGGTGCAAATCTACAAAAGTACTAGCACTTTAGTCACAGCTTCAAGCGATTTCAAACCTAGATTCCTTGTAGGCTTATAAGTCATCCGTATCTTATATAAAATGTCATCAATGCGAAGAAGCTAAAAATCAAGAACGGGGTACTTACAAGGCCGAACAAATTTTTATATATATTAATTAGTAGTAAATTCTTGGCTTAGGTTGGTAATTTCGAAACGCATAAGCATTAGAAAAATCAAGTCGGATATTTAAGGATATCATATGGTTTTCAAAACTGCAACAGGCATTGAAATTGCAAAACTATATTTAAATCCTGAAGCTGCTTCCTCATTATGATATTAAATTGAAGAAAATCAACAAGGGAACATCTCTGAAGAACTTGAGAGTGCAAGATTCCTTTAAATTGTAAATGATGGGTCACTTGATTGATACATCAAAGAGTGTGAACTGGTTAATGCTAAATGCACGAAAGGTGGAGAACTCAAAACAGCATTTATTGCACTGCAGAATGTCACACCACCAGATGCTGAAAACATTTCAATAGTAATGTTAATGCCATGAGCAATTAGTTTAGGAATAGTTGGAAAGCTAAAAAAGTCCGGATATCCATAAATAGGGCTGCAGTTTGGTCGGTAAACAAAATGGTGTCATTTCTATGTTAACAGTATTTATAAAAAATCCATGTGCAATAATTGCATTGTTCTGCTCATCGTCTGAATATGGCATATCAGGACATTGATAAAGAATTGGCTGTAGTTTAAAACAGGAAGATTGACACTTTACTTAGTGATTTCATACCTTCTGCCACCGTAGTGGCGTATAAAGAATTCATTTATTGCATGTGCAACACTAGAATAGTTAAAAACATTGATACAAACAAGAATTTAAGGAACAAGATGGGTTGGCCATTTAGAGATTCCTATTAATAACGTGATTGTTAGTAATGATTCATTGCTAAGTCATCATAGTAAACTTTAACAGAAACAACTTAATGCATCAACAGGGCAAGTTGCTACGAGCAATACATTGCTAAATATTTGCAATTTTTAGAAGATTTTGGAATGTTACATTTTCTTGGCGTATGTGAAGTATTTTCAGCTCATTTCCAAAAATCAAGATGTGTTAATAGCAGACATCTATTCGGAATTTCAGGACACAGTTACCTAATGTTTTCACTTAAGACAATTTTAGGTCATAACAACAGGTCTCTTAGAAAGAAATTTACGCTAGACAAGAAGGACGATAATGAATTAAATTTACAAAAGACATTGTTCTTTCACGTTTTGATTAAAAGCATGAAGTTGAGATTTGATGTAAAGAAGAAAGGTTTGATAAAAACAGCCAACGTTGCTAATATCTAATCTTGGTCTGACCTGACCGAGGAAAGTGTGCGTAAAAGGAATGGTTGTAGTAAAATTGCTTTTTTATTGGTTCCTTTTTACGATGTTATTATATAGGAAATAATACTACAAGAAAAGGGTTAGGATGAATGGTGTGCAATGTAAAATTTTCTATCTATGAAGTACAAAAGGTGACACTAAAAACTTTTCACTATCTGATCTTAATAGAGCCATATGTCACACAGATGTTACAAAGTTTCTAGCTTTTTATAACTTAATCTTGACCATGCCATCTTCATCTGCAGATGTAGAGAAAATTCAGTGTGCTCAAACTAGTCAAAATTAACTGGAGGAACAGACTGAAGCAGTCAACGCGGTAAATAAAGAAAATAACCTGTCATTCAAAAAATAATTTTCTCTTTTAAATATATAAAAATTAGCCCTAAAATACCTAAAATTTCTAATTTTGAGTTTGTATAAGAAAAACATCTTTTTAAAAATCAAGATATCTAGGGAACAGATATTAATGAAAGTGCTATCAATAGTATTTTTTAAAATGATTACATAGAAAATCCGATTTTAACAAAATGTTGTCTTATACCAAACAGACAGTTGGGCAATAAATGTGAGGATTCTCCACGTTTACGTTATGTAAAGGCAAAGAACTCTTTAGATATTTATATTTGGCAATGTAGAAGACCATGTAGATTTACCTTATCAATTAGATCAAGAACTTACTCTAGTTCTTCATATATAACTTTTAACGAAATTTTTATCGTGCTTCATAAATATTAAAAAAAGCGAAAGTTTCATAGATATGGCATATGAGCTAAATCGTGATCCAGATACAACAAGTAAACTAGAGAATTTAGCAAGAGAAGCAATCAGTGAGTATTTGATTATAAATAGTGAAAAAATTGGAGGTTGTGAACCTGACGACGGCAGGCAAAAAATAGGAGAAGTTAACGAATACAAATTTTTTAAACTGAAGTATAATGTCGGACGTTTAAGAAATGAACAATGGTACGTGGGTGATATTGAAAAATGTCTATGAGATATTTTATAAGTCCGGTTGATAATCGTCATGCAGAAACTATGACCAATATAATAACACAAAATGTTTATGAAGGAAGCATAATTATTAGAGATAAATGGAGAGCACACACCAAAGCTCTTTCGGAAATACCACTGATGGAACATTATCGGTTAATTATCAATTAAGCTTTGTCGATCCTAATGATCCTACACTACATACTTGGGACATAGAAGGTTTGTGATCGAAGTCCAAATATTTTGTAAGAAAAAGAAAAGGACTTGAATTTGAATTACAATTTGAATATTTAGTACAGTTTTTATGGGATTATACAATAGACTAAACAAAAAGAATCAACAACTTACTGATTTATTGCAATATTATAATTTATAAATTTTTTTTATTAACATTTTTAGGGCTAGTTTTATTTTTTTAAAAGACCGGTTATTTTCGGTCTTTACCATCAACCCTACCAGACTTGTTCATGATCATACTAAACATGCAAGATTCAATAAAGACTTTGACCTCGTTTTATAGATCACACTTTGCAACAGTGCTAAGCAGGCTGAAAAAGTTAGAGTTTAAAGCTAGAGCTGGGGGACAAACAGTAGCTCTACTCCCGTATCAGACTCTGAAGATAATGATACGAATAACGACGATCATGTATTAGACTTATCAGTATGAATACCATATAAATTTACATGGTTGGTCATATATCATATCTGGTATCCGGCCATTATGACCCCGAGTAAAATACATATGACCAGAACATCCCCTGGTAGACATCCCCTGTATGCAATTTTTCCTCCTGTACAAAAATCCTCCACTTCGTTCGGATTTAATAAAAATATTTAACATTTTGCTCGGAAAATTGATAATAAATAGTAACAAATAACAATATAGAAAGAATGCACCACTTTATTGAAATAAATGATCACATCTAGATACTAAAAATAAAACAGAATTTATGAAATCAAAAAAGGTGCTTTGAAATTGGACTATGAAGAGTATACGTATGTTAAGCAAATAACTCTTCTCAATGAGGTAACTTAATATGAATGCTAAAAAGTCGTTACACTGAGTGCTGCAACGCTATAATAGACTTTTGGTCAAGGTATGGATTTTTGGAGGAGCAAAGATTACGATTTTAGGGGATATTTACCGTGAGGATAATGACCTGAAAGCATCGTATCTGGAGTTTGAGCGCGTGACTGTAATAAATTACTATGTGTATTAATGTGTTAACATTAGTGCACTCTATTTGATGTTTAATAAGAGTATTGTATTTAAAATCAAAATTAGCATTATTTGTATTAAGTTACCATGAGTATATTGGCGTCTCTAGTTGATTTATTGCCAACTGAAATAAAACAAAATTTAGAGTTAGTAAATATTTGGTGAGCTTGTTAAATATTTTAAGTACTAGTCCTGCTGGCTAGCTGCTTATTTTGGTTAGTTCTGAACACTATACATTATTATTAAATATTGAAATTTATCAGCTTGTAGCTATCTTGAAAATATTTATTTTTTAATAAATTATCATATTTCCAAATATAATAGTTAATAAACCAAAAATCAAGGTTTGTAGACCATAAAAATATGCATTGAAAAACTTTCTTTTATACCAAAAGGGTTTTAATTTAATTTTTGATACCAATTGGATAAAAGTTGATTAAATTATAACATAATTTTCATTTATATATATTTTTAACTATTTAGAATTACCTTGAATTTTCTAATATACTCAAAATCAAAAAATTTTTATAAAAATTTCATGAACTAAATTTTCTTCCAAATTTTATCATTTTAGATGAATTATCTTTCATAAAGTATTTTTATTAATATTCATATTTGTAGTTTAAATCAAAACATTTTAGTACCATACCTAAAAATCTGTTCTATTAATATATTTATTTTGAACTTACAAGTAGTAAATTTGATTTTAAAATTATACTTAGAAACTAATCTTAATACAAAACCTTGGTGACTTTCATTAAATTTTCAATTCCGTATCAAAACTTATCAATAATTTTAATATTTAATGTTATTTGATACTATGAAAAATAATGTATTTTTAATAAAAAGTGTAATTTTAAGCCTCAGAACAAACTTTTTTGTCAATTTTTAAAAATATCAATGACAAAGAAATTTTGTTGGTAGGAATTAAGAACTTAAAATTTAAATAATAGTTTTTATAGTCCCGTCATTATATTTAATTGACTCAAATCCCATATTCCACATTTTGTATCAAGAAAAATTTTTTACAAATAAATTTTACTTTTAATGTTAAGATTGGGACTTTTAATTTGAGCTGTTTTGTCAAAATGAAGTAAAAAAGTTTTAATTAAATATTTCATAAAAAAATTATTTTATTATAAAGTAAATAAATTTTTTATAAAAAATCATCTAAAAAGTATCTGAAATTCCATCAAAGATAATATTTTATTTTTTTTAATACTTAAAATTAATATTTTGATACAGACTATCATGGTCAATCTTACGAAGAATAAAGAAATAAATCAAAATTCGGATCTGTTTTAAAAATAACACATAGTTTAATATTGGTTTAAAAATTACACACAGTTTTTTTAGTATAAATTAAATTAAAAAAAATAATATAAAAATGAATAACACAAAGACTGAAATAAATTATAATAACTTTAACAAAGTATCAATATTGTTCATTAAAATGTTATCTTGAAACACCATTCTTGTAAATATTCTTCTAATATGCCATCAGCCATTCCCAAAGTATTTTTCATTCTTCTTTTAAGTTAATTGCAAAGTAATTCTACAATTTGTTTATGAACACCATTTAATGGATTTACAAAATAAACTGAATAGTTAAGAGTTTATAATTAAATTTTTAAATCAAACAGATGCCTGTAACTTATCCATTCATCACTGCAAATAATTGTATCAAATCTGCAAATCTAGACTATAATTGGAATTAATGATTCACATGATTAATCAGAAACTAGCTTTACAAAATATTTTGCAGGTATGTAGCTCGTATCATCAATCCCAAAGACCCATTTATCAGAATTTGATGTTCTGCCAACATGATATTTTTGCTTATATTTAAACACGCCTTCGTCCACTTAGCATACATGATTTCTTACACCTAAACATGATGAATTTGCAGATAAATATTCAATGGCAAAAAGTCTTAATTTTTTGTATATTTCCTACACTGTAAGCTTGCTTAATTCAAGACTTTTAATTACAATGATAGCTTTGTAAATAATAATTGTTAAATCCTAGATAAAACTATTAATTCTAATGCTTATTCTGTTTTGGAAGAGCATGCATTTTTTTTGTAACATATAAAAGCTTTATTATCAACTGATCTGTTGTTTTTTGTCAATTTTAACACATCACCACAACCACGACAATAAACATATGTTTTTAAAATGCCTTTTGCTCTTAAGTATTGGATTAATGATGATGTATTGTTGAAATATTTGTAATAATAAAGCTCATTAATATCAGGCATGTCAATTATTAGAGGGTTAAAATGACATTTATGTGTGTAACTTTTAACCCAGATCCCAATATTCCTATATTATTAATAAATGTGAAAATTTAATGTTGTCGTTAATTATTTTAATTAAAGACTTATAAAAGTATGCCTTTGTTAAATGTTTTAAAAATCTATTAAAACATGGAATTTTTTTTTAAAAATAACTATGGTTCAAGTATATTTAAATTATTAAAGGTTAATTAATAAATTATCTTTATTTATTAAATGTGGCAATAAGTATTATTGAGCCATAACTATATAGTATTCAATAATATAAACCATTATCATATTTGCTTATACAAGTATGGAAAGCTTTATAATAATAGATATTATAATCTTCTTTAAAATATACTTTATTTCTTTGTCATCATATCTTATACTAGATTCAATGACATCAACTATTTAATGAATTATAATAATTTTTATCTATTATTCAAAACCTTTTCAACCATAACTAACAATTTTTTTCAAATATATTAACGATGAATTTTAAAAAATTTTTAACAATTAATTTATTTAAAATCCGACCATTAAAAGTACCAATATATCGAGATTGGTCAAGTAAACCCGTAAAAATAGTTTAGAATATTTTAATAAAATAATATTAAAACATGAGTTGATTAGCTTTAAATAAGATATAAAAGATATTTTTAACAAAATATATTAATTTTAAAGAAAAACAAATTCTTAAATATTAAAATCTATATTTATTCTTTAATTTAGTTTTTTATTTCTGATTTTACAATAATTTCATTACATGCAAATTTTGGATCAGTAAAAATTAAATAACAAAAAATAATTCAAAACTAAGATTCTATTAATAGAATTAGTTTTTCACTAAATGAAACATGCTATTCAAACCTAATATAATTCGGTAAAAAATTCGCATCTTAAATTGGTTTTTATTACGGTTATCAACTTCATTTGATATTTTAGTTGATTTTTGAAACTTTTAACTTCTTGCCTGCGTAGGTTCGTTATATAGTCAACAAATGCATACTTATGTTCAACTATAAAGTAAGTAAAACTAAATTTTCTCAATGCAAGATAACTTAAGTATCATGGGTTTGAATATTTGATAATTCTTGAACACGTTTTATATTAACTGGAACAAGTTTAGACGAATTTTTATCAGAGATCACTTCAGCCCACATATTTTTAATAACTCCTATCATTTTATTTAGCTCAACAATCCATATAACCTTATGTTGGTATAATAGGAGCGTACATGATTAATTTTTCACTGACAATTTAGTATAGTCTCGTCAACATGGATAATTTTATTAAATCCTCCCAATTTGTGTATTTCATTGTTATCTTTTTTCATTACAACAACTAATGATTTAACAATTTTTCTTTATGTTGGCCTACTTATTACCTAAGTTTTTATAAGACTATGGTCAGGCTGGTTTCCAGTTTTCTGTATAAAACCCTCAGTCTAACATGGAAACTTTCGTTCAATTTACAGAAAAAAGAATTTACTAATATAGAAATTCTTTTATATCTTGATACCCATTGTTAGTTTTTTATAGCACTAACAGCATTTTTTGACACTAACTCTTTTTTAATTTTCATTGATAGTTTACATTTAGAAAATTTTATTTTGTGTCGGAGAGATTTGTTATCGTGAGTATAGTTTAATAATTCTTCTGCCCTTATTTTTGTAACATATTCTTCAAATCCATTTATTTTTATAATAGTTAATTTTTTTGTTAAATAAATTTTCACTCATCCGAATTTCTTCCATTAATAAATTAAAAATAAAATTCTAAAAATTATATTAATAAAAGAGGGACTTTTAGTGTGTTTATATGACTTTCCTAGTTATCCAAAAATCAGATTTGAAACAAAAAAAAACTAAATTTCAAATTTTTTACTCCAGAATGCTGTTGTTTCAAAAAAATACTACTCTATTAGATTTAATAGTTTTCAGAAAATGTAAAATTTCTCTGCAAAACAATAGTTTCCTAATATGTAAATGATGTATTGTTGCTACGCAGGAATGGTTATAAAGAATTTTTGTTTCTAAAAGTGTTGTAGTTAGGTTTTATGGTCCATTATGGAAGTATCGCAATATGAATTTTTAAGCTAGTTCTATAAGATTAGTGTGTTAAAAACGTCATTTTTCATATCAATCAAGTTTATTTAGATAAAAAAGATAGATCATCAAAAATACCAATCTGATTTTAATTTTTTAATTTTTGGAATCTGCAAGATTTTTAATTAATCATCCGATAGATTTTTAAAGGTTGTTAAATACGGAAAAGCTTTTATATTATTGCTTTTAATTTACAAAGTTTGTAGGAATAATCTAATATTTGTTTTGTGATGTATGGTCAGCTTATATATGTTTAAATCAAATGAATTTAATTATTGAATAATAGATAACTATCTCAACTTCTTTGGCCCAGTTACTTTAACTCACACACTAAATATTGAATCTCAGTAGAAAAATATTAATTTCAATATAAATAAAGTTTAATCAAGAGTAATTCCACTTATTCTAAATAAGTATGTTTATTAAAAATTTTGTAAGAAACATTTTCAAAAGGTATTTAATTAAATTTAAAATTATTAAGTTGTTCTTATTTTATTATTTTATGTTTTTAAATTATTATTTTTAATGTAATAAAATCATGATTTATAAATGGGTCAACATAAAAACATGACGCCTTGTTTTTATAGTGAGATTTAAGTTCTTAAAATAGCTAATTTATCATATTTTTTAGTCAATTATTCCAAAAACTTTATTTCTAAATAGCCTATATTCAAAAACTCTGCTTTGATATATTTGTATTTATGAAGCGGCTTCTCCAAAGTATTTTATTTGCTAAGATAGTTTCAAAAATCATAATATTTACAAAAATCCGTGTTTATATGGATGTATTTTTAACTTATATCACAATAATTTTAGTTTATAACATGATAAATACTAATCATCATTTAAAAAAATATTACGATAAATTCAATATATTCAAATTTTCTGAGGAAATAATTTGAAAATATTCAAATATTGCTACTTAAAGTTTTAGCTTTCAAAATGATTTTTGATTTTATTAAATTTAGATGTAAAATTCGAAATAATATATTTACATATTAATGTTCAGAGTGTAGAATCTTGGTTAAAATCTAAGTTTTTTATGTTTTTAATAAAATTACAATTAATATACATATAGATTTCAAACAGACCTTTCCATCATAAATTATTCAAGATTATATTATATAATTGGTTTCATTTTTTTAAAATATTTTCATTTTAAAATAAATAATAATAAGGTTTATTTTATTTTTAAGATACTAAATATTTGTTTAATTTTTCTGTCGACATGATATACTTGATTAGTTTTAAATTTATTTAAATATAAATTATTATTATTAATAATTTATATTTAAATAAATTTGAAAAATATGGAATATTTTCAATCAACTACAAATTATTACCAAGATTACAGCAAACCCCGAATAATTATGGAAATGTACATTTTATTAATTTTCTTTTATTTAAATACATATTCTTAATGAAATAAATATAATATATTTAGGATTATTTCAAATTTTTTAATTTGAAAAAGTAAATAGATTTTAGTTTAAGATTAATATTAACTTTTGTGATAATTTTTTGTTATTTAATTGAATCATGATTTTATTGGGCAAATATTCTGATACCTTAAAATCCACATAGAACATGTTGATATTCAAATATAAAGTTTCGAAATTTAAAAACTGTAATTTGTGTATCGAACAATATCTAAGAGGTGTGTAGTTAGATTTTGTTTAATTTTTTCTTCCAAAAATTATATTTGTACATCCATAAGATAAGAATATTTTGAATACATACACAACTCTTCTTTTGATTCTTTCACACAAAGAAATCTAATATAGGTAATCAAGACTCATAACTCATTTTGATATTCTATTAATGACCTTTTTTTGGATTTTTGTGTTTGGAACCCTTTATAATAGAAAATACCATATATTCTGCAATTAAATTTGAAACAAAAATTATCTGAATTAACTTCTGTCTATACAACCAATAAATTTATAATAAAATCACAAATATATCTTATCGAGATCAGTAATTAGCACCGTTTGACTCATGAAATATATAGAATCTATAAATTATACAAAGAGTTAAATTATCTTGTAAATGTTTTTAAAAAAGGCATATTTCTTCAATCCATAACATATATAGTATTATTTACTCTAAATCAATTTTCTTTCTTTGTAGATGTTTTTGTAAATTTATAATTCTAAAATGAATATTTCTTATAGTATCAAAAGTACTAATTTGATTTAAATCAATAAATTTGTTACAAAATAATTATAGATAATATAAATTAAAAAATTAATTTTTATGGTGAGTTCCACTAGTTCCTAAAAAACTATTAAATAATATTATGATGAAAATACATAGAATTAGCATTTAATTTTTAATATGAATTGTAAGTGTTTTAAAAATATCAAAAATTAGGATATTTTTATTAAAATACATCAAATTTTTTCATTATTCTTACATAGAAAAATAAGTAGAATATTTATTATATCAAATATTACCAAAAAATATTACTAAGGTCAAGTAAAATACACTTCATGACATATCATATATTTTTAAATATAATTATTCTATTGTTGTGATATTAAAAAATAAAATTAAATAATTAAACCAAGGTTTGATTATTTTTGATCTTGAGTAATTATAAAATATTTTATAAATAATTTAAATTATAATATTAATTTCCATTATAAGACCAAAACATTCTATTCAGCATAAAATCTTTATTAGAATTTGTACCAGTTAATTTTTATAAGTAAATTGGAATTTATGTATAGAAATTAATCAACAATTAATTAAGTGGATAAAACCGATGAATTTATTTGTTATTTGTAAAGCAAAAAAAAATATTATTACAAATAATTTATTATTTTATTACATAAGAATTTGCAATAAATTAAAATGTCATTAAGATGTATATAATTTTAAATATTATGTATTCTTGATTTTTTTTAATTATAATAAATCTTTTTTATAAATTCTCAATAGTTAAATAGTATTTTAAAAATTAATTGTTTGATAAAAATACTAAAAATATAATCATTGTTTTTCATTTGCAACTATTATATTAAAATTCGTTTAAAAAGTAGACGTTTAAAATGAATTTTATAGTCCCAATTATTTCTTTTCTAAACAAATTGTTGACCGACCACAAGTAAACTGGTGATGCGTTTTTTTATCGCATGGCGATTGTTTTGTCTGTTAGCAATTGTTGGTCAGTAAAAAAAACCGTTTGTCTCGTTTATTAGACCCGCAAAATTTTTTTTGTAAAAAATATTTAATATTTTGAAAAATTTTAAAATACGATGACAGAACTTAATGAAAAATCTTTCAATGAATTATACCGGATGCTTTATCTGATTGTCTGAGAGATTATCAATCAAATTATGGTAACTGTGAAAATGATACTGTATCAGAAAAATGCGACTACGATATTAGGCCACCAAAATTTCAAAAAAGAAATATGTTAGGATCAGATAGTAACGATAATTTGGGGAAGAGTAGGACAAACATAAAATTACATCAAACATACAAATTTATTTATTATTGATGGTGCAAATATTTAACTTATTGACGTTCCGACTATCATTAGGGTAATGACTTTATTTTTTGATAGTGTTTTTTTAGTCGTTACGCAGACCAATTTGTAACATTCAAAAATGAAAGAGCTACATAAATTTCTGCATAAACGGTATTATGAACGTAAGTAAGTACTAATAATAAAATTAAGTTTTTTGGATTATTAATATTGATGGGATATAACATAAAATCTTTTTGGATAAATTATTGGTTAACGGATCCTTTAATTGAAGTACAAATATTTAAAGTAGCTATATTCGAAATGCGATTAAAACGAATTCTTACATTTTTTCATATAAATGATAATATACAACATACAGCTGCCAAACACAAACTTTGCAAAATTAGACTTCTTTTAAATTAATATTATTCTAAAATTTAAGTTAATATATACACGCAAACAGTAATTAAATCTAGAAGAAGCAATGGTACCATACAGTGGACTCATCAGCTTTAGGACATACAACTCTGCAAAGATAATGAAACCGGAATTTTGATCAGAATTCTTTGTAAAAGTGCGTATATATGAAACTTTCAGATCTATTATGCGTAAGCAGAAAGCTGCAAGAAACAATATTGTCTGGTTTAGAACAGTATACTAATCAGTGGCATCATATTTAATAAGACAATTATTATACAAGAGTATCTATAATCAAATTATTAATCAGAATAAAAACACTAGTGTTGGGCACTATTCAGGTAAACCATGGCTTAAGAAAGATCCTATTAGAAAAATCTAAAAATCTGCACAGAAGAAAAATGACTTTTTACAGATAGGACGTGTTTTCCTTATAGCTTGGAACGACAAAAGAATAGTATGGATATTATCAACTTTTCAAATTGCTTCCATGAAATCACGTGAAAATCGAAAAAAAAATTATAAAAACGACACAGTCAAACTGGCATACATATTTCAATACAATAAATATATGAAATAGGTAGATCGTGTACATCAGTATTTAGCAAACAGCAAAATTTTACAAAAACCTTTTAAATGAAGCAAAATAAAGCAATTTTATTGATAAACTGCACATTGTTCAATGCTTATTAACTGTACTGTACCTATCTGTCAGAGAATTATACAAATTACAAAATAATTTCTACTGGAAGTAGCTAGAGAATTTATAAAGTTTGGATTTGAAAAAATGTAGCAATATACCTGCCAAATCTTAAATTTGTAAAACATCTCTTTAAAAGATCCACCTTTCAGGCTTTACGGACAAGAAATTAGGTTTTACAACCAAAAGTCCTTGCTAAAAAAGCAAATCTGACTAGAGGATGTAGAGCATGGGTGTCCAACGTGCGGCTTTCTAAAGATAAAATTGCGGCCTTCTGAAAAATAAAATTTTTAGGCCCATATATGAAAAGGACGTTAAAAGATGAAAAAAGAAGTTATAAAG
>CAKKLC010007652.1:0-13380 GCA_918559645.1 Ceratonova shasta | reverse complement strand
ATTAATGAAATAAAATAACATTAATTAATAAATAAAATATTTAATTTAATATAATATAATCAAATAAGAAATCAAAATATTTAATAATTAATATATGTATATATTTATTAATGAAATAAAAACAACATATTAATTAATAAATAAAATATTTAATTTAATTTAATTTAATTAAATATAATATAATCTAATAAGAAATCAAAATATTTAATAATTAATGTATGTATGTATTTATTTATTTATTAATGAAATAAAACAACATATTAATTAATAAATAAAATATTTAATTTAATATAATATAATCAAATAAGAAATCAAAATATTTATTAATTAATGAATGAATGTATGTATGTATGTATGTATTTATTTATTAATGAAATAAAACAACATATTAATTAATTAATAAATAAAATATTTAATTTAATATAATATAATCAAATAAGAAATCAAAATATTTAATAATTAATGTATGTATTTATTTATTAATGAAATAAAACAACATATTAATTAATTAATAAATAAAATATTTAATTTAATTAAATATAATCAAATAAGAAATTAAAATATTTAATAATTAATGGATGTATATGTATATATATATGTATATCTATATATTTATTAATGAAATAAAAACAACATATTAATTAATCAATCAAATATTTAATTAAACATATTCGAATAACAAATCAAATTATTTTATAATTAATATTTTTATCTATTTATTATTTAAATAAAAACATCACACTAATTAATATATAATATTTTTAATTTATTATAATCTGATAATAAATCAGATTATTTATAATTAATATTTATATCTATTTATTATTTAAATACAAACATCACCTTAGTAAATAAATCAAATATTTAATTTAATATAATCAAATAAGAAATCAAAATATATAATAATTAACGTATGTATGTATTTATTTATTAATGAAATAAAACAACATATTAATTAATAAATAAAATATTTAATTTAATATAATATAATCAAATAAGAAATCAAAATATTTATTAATTAATGAATGAATGTATGTATGTATGTATGTATTTATTTATTAATGAAATAAAACAACATATTAATTAATTAATAAATAAAATATTTAATTTAATATAATATAATCAAATAAGAAATCAAAATATTTAATAATTAATGTATGTATTTATTTATTAATGAAATAAAACAACATATTAATTAATTAATAAATAAAATATTTAATTTAATTAAATATAATCAAATAAGAAATTAAAATATTTAATAATTAATGGATGTATATGTATATATATATGTATATCTATATATTTATTAATGAAATAAAAACAACATATTAATTAATCAATCAAATATTTAATTAAACATATTCGAATAACAAATCAAATTATTTTATAATTAATATTTTTATCTATTTATTATTTAAATAAAAACATCACACTAATTAATATATAATATTTTTAATTTATTATAATCTGATAATAAATCAGATTATTTATAATTAATATTTATATCTATTTATTATTTAAATACAAACATCACCTTAGTAAATAAATCAAATATTTAATTTAATATAATCAAATAAGAAATCAAAATATATAATAATTAACGTATGTATGTATTTATTTATTAATGAAATAAAACAACATATTAATTAATTAATTAATAAATAAAATATTTAATTTAATTTAATATAATCAAATAAGAAATTAAAATATTTAATAATTAATGTATGTATATGTATATATATGTATATCTATTTATTTATTAATAAAATAAAACAACATATTAATTAATTAATTAATAAATAAAATATTTAATTTAATTTAATATAATCAAATAAGAAATTAAAATATTTAATAATTAATGTATGTATATGTATATATATGTATATCTATTTATTTATTAATAAAATAAAACAACATATTAAATAATTAATTAATAAATAAAATATTTAATTTAATATAATCAAATAAGAAATCAAAATATTAATTAATTAATGTATGTATGTATGTATGTATGTATGTATTTATTTATTAATGAAATAAAACAACATATTAATTAATTAATGTATGTATGTATGTATTTATTTATTTATTAATGAAATAAATATTTTTGATTATTTTTATTATTATTTATAAAAAATAAATATTTTTTAAATTAATTAAATTATTTAAAATAATGTTAATACTCAATAAAACCATAAATTCCCTTATAGTATTTTCATATGCCACTAATTTTTTAGGGTTAGTTATATCTTTTTATTATTCGAAATAATCTTTTCGCATATAATTTTGCTAAAATGATTAGCAACAAGATATTTTTTAAATGTAATGCTTATCCTTATAAAAAAAATTATTATAAACAAATGTTTCATTTACATTTGAAAAAAAATAGTTTTACATATTTAATTCTTTTAATCTGTAGTTATTAATTTTTTTTTGAATTATAATATTTTATTTACAAAAGTTTATCCTTTCGGCTTTATGATTCAACAATTTTTGATTTAACTCAAAAAACTAGTTTAATACAACAAGTATTACGATTTTTTAACCATTAAAAAATAATTATCAATGAAATAAAATATAAATAATAGGGTTAAATGTTTATTAGTTATTTTACACGAAAATATACGATTATGTGAGAATTCCCAACCTCATTTAAGTTTCAAAGATTATTTTTTGAATAACCCTTAAGATAAACTCGTTTGATTCTTCCAGGGTTTAATAAGAATTGTAGGATGTATTTCAAGAACCCATCAAACACAATCATAATTCAAATTCATTTAAAGAGACTCAATAAATATTTTGATATAAATGTATACAGTTACTGTTATTTGATGAAATACTATTTCCAAAATAATTTAAAATAGAATAGTAACATCATTATGTGCCAACCCAGAATATATTTGATAGACGATTTAAAAAGAACAGTTCAAGAATAAAAACAAATTCGAGTTCCTCCTTATCCATCCAAATCAAATTATGACTTAATTATATCAAAGAAGACTAATTATTAAAACTTTAAAATAAAAAATTTCTCAAGTTGAAGTTTTGGTTAAGTATTCTAAGAAAAATGAAGAATTCTAATTCTTAGAAGTGGGCGTATTATTCGATTTTTAATGTTATTTACGAAAGGTGTTGTTTATGACCTAAAAAATATCTCAAAATATTCCTATTAGCTTTATATAATTCTTTAAAAGCTTTATAGGGACTTTTTCATTTATTTTTTCCGTCTAAAAAAAAAGTATTTGATTTTTAGCAGCATATTTGAAAAGGTATGTAAAGTTATGCTATGAATGAATTCATATCACATCATGATAGATTCTTAATTAGCTACAATGAAAGAAATAAAAGTAACTTTTAATTATACAGAGCTTGATTATCACAATTTCAATCTTATACCAAAGTTCTGAAAGAAAGTTAAATATTGAATTTTTACATCAAAAATTTTATGAACCCTTTTAAACTAAGTTGATTCTAATTTTAACATTTTTACTTTAGTTATATGGTGTCAGTAACTTTTTTAGTTTATTATATAACTTTCATGCTTGGTTTCTAAATCAACTATAAATATTTATTACAACAGGGAAACATATAAAATATGTTGAACTTATGAGAATTAGGAACATACAAGACTAAATCTTGAGATTTTATGAATATTTATAATTATGCGAATATTTAACTGTAGAACATCGACATTTTAAAAGAATTATAGGGTAATTAATAAAAAATAAACCAAAATATTTTGGATGAAGCTGGTTTGATTGTTAGTAAATAATATTTATTTAATTATAAACGAAAGATATTTGTAAACTACTCCAGGTTAACCAAATAAAGACTTGATTACTCTGATATAAAGTTATCGAATATTAACAAGTTAGGTAGTAATTTGATAAAAATATCAAATAAATGTTTTGGATCAAGATCATAAAAATATAGATTCCTAATATAAATAACATTTTGATCAACATTTTATATTTTATAAGAAAATGTTGAAATATTCATTATTAAACAACTTGTTTTTTTTTTAAATTTGAACTCATAATAAGAAATATTTTTACTATGCCTTTTTTAAATTTAACCCTTTTATTGTATCAAGCTAATAAAAATGTAAATGAGTTGTATAATATTTTTTAGTAAAATTTGAATATCTTTTTTCTGAATTTTATCTACTCTTTATTCGTGAATTCTATTTTTTTGAAAATTATAAAATTATGTATGCAATAGATTGTACTAATAATATTTATAATTTATATGTTCAGTATTACCAATAAAAATGTTACAAAGTATAAAATTTTAATATAGAATTATGTATCTTTTAAACCATTAAAAATTGAATTATTAGTTACTAATATTATACTTTCGTGGGTATGCTTTAAATTTATGTACCCTAAAATTTTTTTGTATAAGCCGGGGCTTGTACAAAAAAAAGATGATTTTATTTTTAAAAAGTTCACTGTTGCTTATACACGAGATCAGACTACCCTAAAATCTCGTATATAAGCCGTGGCTTATACCAAAAAAAAGATGGTTTTATTTTTAAAAAGTTCACTGTTGCTTATACACGAGATCAGATTACCCTAAAATATCGTATATAAGCCGCTACTTGTACAAAAAAAAGACGATTTTATTTTTAAAAAGTTCACTGTTGCTTATACCAAAAAAAAGATGGTTTTATTTTTAAAAAGTTTGGTGTGGCTCATACCAAAAAAAAAAGATGATTTTATTTTTAAAAAGTTTGGTGTGGCTTATACAAAAAAAATATGATTTTATTTTTAAAAAGTTTAGTGTGGCTTATACAAAAAAAAAGATGATTTTACTTTTTAAAAGTTCGGTGTGGCTTGTACAAAAAAAAGATGATTTTATTTTTAAAAAGTTCACTGTTGCTTATACAAGAGATCAGACTACCCTAAAATCTCGTATATAAGCTGCGGCTTACACCAAAAAAAAGATGATTTTATTTTAAAAAAGTTCAGTGTGCTTATACCAAAAAAAAGATGATTTTATTTTTAAAAAGTTCAGTGTGGCTTATACCAAAAAAAATATGATTTTATTTTTAAAAAGTTCGGTGTGGCTTATACCAAAAAAAAAGATAATTTTATTTTTAAAAAGTTCGGTGTGGCTTATACCAAAAAAAAAGATAATTTTATTTTAAATTACTGAGTGCGGCTTTTATTCCAGATTTTAGGGTATAAATAAACTTTATAAAATAATTATTTCCAGAGATGAAAAATTATAAAAAAATATATTAAATTATTAAAGGAATACTTCAATATTATGTTTAAATAATCATACACTTAATAGAAAAAAATGATTGAAACTAGTTTTTTATCTATTATTATAGTTTAGAATCTACAACAAATAAATAGATATCTTAGAGAAATATCTTTTCCGAAACTTCTCGAAATAATACATAGTTGTCAGGTTATTACAAAAACATGAAAATAGTATGATATATGTATTTAGGATAATATTCAAGAGTTCAGATAACTTTTCCAGAAATTATGAAACTTTATTTTATATATAAATATTTAAAAACTCTAAGCATTCATGCTTATGATTCCTTATAAGAATATCATTCATCTGATCATCAAAATCTTATTGAATATTTATCCTTTTTTATATGGTAAATTGGGTATTGTATAAAGAAAATCATATTTTAAGCTACCTGAAAGCATATTAAATCATATATTCGATAAATGAAGAGTTTTTAGTTGAAACCATAGCTCTTAAAGTCTACATTATTTTATTATTATATACTAAATTTTTTATCTTATTTTAGTAAATCTCTTATTATTTAGTTCATTTTCTAGTATAAAGAATCATTATTGTCAATTAATAAGATTATTATTCTATCAAATCTGGACTACAAACGCTGGAAATGAGCTTTATTATAGTTTTATGATTTCAATCTGATAATAAAAGATTATTTATAACTGGAGCCATCAAATCATGATTCATTTCTTTTGCGAACACAAAAAGAAACAAACAAATAGATACTTATAATGTTCAAAGTAATAAGCTTACTAATACTTTTACTAAATTAGATCACAATACGATATTTCGTCTCGTATTTCTTTCATAGTTTATAACTAAACCTTTTAATTGAATAAATCAAAGTTATTTTAGTAGAAGCAGAAAAGACTTCATTTTATATTTTTTTCATGCTGAAATCAGAGAATTATTTTGATTATTCCGATATGTAAATGTATAGTTTTAATATCAGTATAAAACGAATGAAAAAAATGCATGAATATTATCAGAGCTTATAGTATCTTCATTTTTTTTTGATTTTTTCACAGCTAAATATAAAATACTTTTAAAAATTAAATTTTTTAACGATTTATTAGTATTATCAGAATTTTTTCCTCCATTTTAATATCTTATATGAGAAAAAGTGTTTTATTAAAGTAACTTATTTTTTTTCGTGCAAGATGTTTACTTTATTATAAACTAAATAACTTATAATTTATTTATTTCGATCTTAAATTGTTTTATAAAATTGTATAAATCATCTTTTTAGCAAAAGGAACTAATACCTACTATTTTATTAAAAAAATATTTTTCATTTGATAAAAGTAAATAAAATATAAAACTAATCATAATTATGTATGAAAAAAGTATTAAATAAAAGTTAATTTTATGCATTTTTCAACGCTTTTGGCATATGAATCAATTTATTCTTTAATTAAATTCTAATATTTGCTCTATTGTTTTTATTACAGGAGTAGAATAAAAGATTAATCATTATCCCTAAAATAGCTGGAAATAGTAATACATTTTTTTAATTTCACTAATAATAACGTCTTCTATTAGATAATTCTCAGAGTATCTAATAGACTATATTACAAATTATAATGTGGGTGACAACTTTTTTGGTATTTCCTAACAAAATATAAGCAAATCACTATATAGTAATTAAAACGCATAATAAAGCTAGTTGGAGCTATATTAAATAATAAAAATAATAGATTATAGTTATTGAACACTTTTGCATATATTAATTTATAAAAAGATAATTTTTTTCTTGTAGATCGATGATAGGACATAGTTTTTGAATTTGCAAAAATTAAAGATTATATTCTATAATAAATAGAAAAGTTGAAGTATTATTATGTTATAATTACACGATACTTTTAAATGTATGTTTATTAATATTTATTTATAATAGCAGCTATAACAAAAGTTTGATTATTTTAACATTAATTTTCTAATCAACACTTGTTTATTATATTTCAATAAAGTAAATATTCATTTTTTTTTCTTCAATAATAAGACCATGGACTAAGGTTGGTAGATATAAGATTTTACTAAAATATAGATATGTAAATATATTAAATTTGTTGTTATATATTTTATATAGAACTAATTACATCATATTAATCAATTATATGAGGTCAAAATTAAAAATATATTTAACTTCAGATCCTTTAATTTTAGAAATAGCAGAGAAAAGAAATATTTAGCCTTATCTGATATACTTGAATTTTAATAATAATTTCAGAAACAATTATTAATAAATATTAAATATATTTCTCCAGTATATACTTGTTATAAATTTAAATATTATTTTAAAACAAAATATGAAAAAATTATGAAAAAATATTAAATACATTTCTCCAGTATACACTTATTATAAATTTAAAAATCATTTTAGAAAAAATATTAAATACATTTCTCCAGTATACACTTATTATAAATTTAAAAATCATTTTAGAAAAAATATTAAATATATTTCTCCAGTATATACTTGTTATAAATTTAAAAATCATTTTAGAAAAAATATTAAATACATTTCTCCAGTATACACTTATTATAAATTTAAAAATCATTTTAGAAAAAAATATTAAATACATTTCTCCAGTATATACTTATAATAAATTTAAAAATCATTTTAGAAAAAATATTAAATACATTTCTCCAGTATACACTTATTATAAATTTAAAAACCATTTTAGAAAAAATATTAAATACATTTCTCCAGTATACATTTATTATAAATTTAAAAATCATTTTAGAAAAATATTAAATTCATTTCTCCAGAATATACTTGTTATAAATTTAAAAATCATTTTAGAAAAAATATTAAATAAATTTCTCCAGTATATACTTGTTATAAATTTAAAAATTATTTTAGAAAAAATTATGAATATTTATTAAATAAATTTCTCCAGTATATACTTGTTATAAATTTAAAAATCATTAATCAAATTTCATGTAAATTTTAAATTATCGACACATTAAGTGACTAATGTAATGGTTTATACTTGGAGTAATAAAATCAGGGAAATAATTGCCAATATTAAGAAACTCTAAAATATTCCTAATTTTATGTAACCTATGGTTATTAATTAGCGACAATGTTCTCATATGAATATTGAAGATAAACTTGTACTTTAAAAATATTTTTTTATGTATGAATTTAAAATTTAATAAAATCCTAATATTTCCTGTTAAGTATTTTTATTTTTTCGACACGAACGTCAGTTCAAAGAATTTTCCAGCAAGACTGATATTCATTACAAAAATAGATCTTGTATTTTGATGGCCAAATGCGAAAATTTTAATCAGTTAAAAAAAGCACTATATGAATCTTTTTGTAACTAATGCAAAAATTTCCGTCTTTTTATAATATTTTAAAAAACTTACTTGAAATTCATCTTTTTAAAATAATTAGGGTTTCATCCATTTATATATATAATACTCAATAATATATTTGTAAATTTCATGTTAAAAACCATATGAATAATATATTTTATCCCTCAATTGAACGATTGTCTTCCTGTTCTTTGATTGTAATTTTTTTAACAGAAAAAATCCTTATATTTTATATTACTTTTGATCTATTTATTACATCTTAGAGGGTTTCTACTAACATTTTAAAACTTTATTCATTTCTTCTTCTAGTAGTGCATTTTATTAGTTTAATGAAATATAATTAATAAAGTTTTAATCTTCTCTCTAACTTCTAAAAATTATGCTATCCTCAAATTATTATTTGAAAAAATGCCTAATTGTTGGCTGTTTCACATATTTTATTTCCTTTTCTAGTTTCGTATCAACTTACTTTTTTATCGAAATTTCTTGCTATATTATAAAAGTTGTTATTATTCATCTTGGATTTCTTGTGCTTTGGGTTTTCTTTTAATATATATTTTAAATCAAGTATTAAATTATTACTGAAATAATATAATAGTTTCATGAAATAAAATATATTAAAGAATTATGTTCAGTTCAAAATTTAATAAAAAATTAGATTTTATTGAAACATCATGAATACAAAATATTTAAAGAAATCAAAAATAACATCATAGCTTTATTTTCAAATAAAAATGGTGTGTAATAAAATTAGTGTCTAATAACTATCTTTCATATGATTAAATTATTATGTATCTGAAATTCAATTGTCATAGACCCCGATTTAGTAACTCAGGGATCTTAATTAATGAATATATATGTTCATTAATTTAAATGTTTTTTAATGTACAATAAAATTATGGTCGTTAGTATTTTTTACTTGTAACAATTTAGTTTTATTTTAGCAGACCAAGTAACCGTTAATCATAATTTATACAATTCAAAACAAAGAAAATATTTAAAAATAATGTTAGGAAGATTAACCATTTATCTTGTTGGATTGTCCAAAATAATTTCATATTTTCGAACACCTTTAGTTTCCTATTATATTTAAATCATCTTTTATAACAAAATGTCTTTAAAAATTAATTATTGAGACAAAATTGGCTATAAAGAAAGTTTTCATTCATAAATTCATACACGCTCTGAACTAATTGAGTAAACTTTTCTTAACAAAAAATTTGACACATCCTTATAAGGAGCCGAGAATCAAATAATATGTATTTTATACATAAAAGTATATCTTTCAATATTTTTTGGTCAAGTTAAAACTTTGATATTTTATATATAAGAATTACATTATTTTATGAGTATATTCGTTCATTTTATACAAATTTTAAAAATAGTAATAAAATTGAATCTTAAGTTTTTGATAATGTTAAAATATAATTAACCATCATCTTTAATATTTATTTTTAAAAGTTTAAAATTTCAGTGAAAAACTTAATATATTCATTTTAGATTCTTAATCAAGCTAAAACTATTGCTAAATATTTGACAACCTTAAAAATCGGATCAGGGGTACTTTGTCCCCAAATGCGTTCAGAAATACTTCATGCCCCAAAAATGAATAAAAAATAAGATTATTTTATTTTTAATAACTCTAACATTTTCCCAAAAGAGTCTTCTTTGTTAGTACCAAAAACATTTGAGAGATTAAGAAATTCGGGTCTATTTGATTTTAAAACAGCTCTCTGTGTTTTAATGTTTAATTTTATTTTGTTATTATAACTTTCCACATTCTGTGTATCTATGCCTGGAGTACGATCAAAGAAGTTATATTTATGTGTCGTTTGTCGTGAACAAAGTTTTTGTCCTTAGCTAAAAATGTATAGGCCTTCCATTTATCAGTCAGGATAGTTGTTCTTAGTCTTACATCTCTTTCAATAATGGGTATTATGACTTCTGCACTCATATTATATATGATTTCAGCATACCCTAAAGCCGGTGAGGTACTAGTATCAATCATAGTTAACGCCCAATCAGGTCGTATAGATGCTCTACCTCTGTGTGGCTTGACATAATGGTTTAATTTTGTTTCGTCAATTTTCTGTTTGTTTTGACTGAACCTGCAAGGCTGATAGGGTTTTTCAAGAAACAAACATTGATTTTTTCAATTTTTTTTGTTTGATTAATTGAGCTGTCTTCTTAGAGACACTTACAAATTCCTGGATATTATTTTGTTTTGATTTTTTTAAAAGATAATAGATAATGTTTTAGGCCTTTTTAACTTTCAATGAGCTACCCTGAAAGAAAGAGGAGAAAAATAAAGATCTTGTGGTCTGGTGATGCATACATTTACCATTATCACACCATCAATTAACTCCTATCTCCCAATTTTTAAAGGTGACTAAAGTCATTTCAGTTAAACAATATTGACATTTTATTTTATCATTAATAGGATTTTTTTCTTAAAAATATTGCAGTGTCTCAGTCTTCTACAAAAGGTTTATAAATTCAAGAAAATTTGAGCTTGTCATTTTAGGGGATGTTTTATTTTAAATCAGGGAAACCCTGACCACAACCTTTTAAATATTTTTAAACAGATTTTTTTGGCACCAAAAATTTACTCTAAACCTATAGACTTCTATCAATATTAGCTCAGCACATCTTAAGTAAATTTTTGAAATTCACCAATCAAACTAATCTTTTGTTTATAATTTATATTTAACATAAAACATATTTCAATCTATATAGAATCAATACAACCTTAATTATATGGCTAGATTATTTTTATAAATAAATCTTATTAGTCATTACTAGATCAACAATTATAAATAAAGAAGGAGATTTTATCTTCAAAAGAAAACATTATCAATTCATCATTAAAAATTCTTATTTATTTAAATTTATTATACGTTGGTATCATTTTTATTGTGATTAATGCAACTTATTAGTGAAAATTGAAATAAAATTATACTATTTTCAGCTAGTAATTTTAAAATGTATATACTTGATATTTCCATTAAAAAAAACTATCATTATTTTAATTTTGTTGACAATCTACCAATTTTTTATAGAAATTAATAAGAAAATATCCAAAATTACCAAAAAAATCTTTGATTTTTTTGTTTATATATGGATTTTTTCTTATAAAGATTATTTCAAGGTATAAACTCTAATACTAACTTTTAAAATGAAAAATTTTACATTTTTGTATTAATAATTTATATATTGTAGAAACTATTCTAAATTTACTATAATTATTTTACAACTGATAAATATTCTCCATGACCTTTAAATTCAATTAAATTTGCCATGTTAATTATATTTAGTTTCTAATTATACTAGACTTTTTATTAATATTAAACTTTATATAAAAATCCTTATTTTTAGTTTTTTTATGATTTTTGGTTCATTACTATTATAGAAAGTAGTAGGATGTATTAAATAAAACCTTTCAAAATAAAACCAAAAAATTAAATTTTAAAATGCATTTTAATTATAATAAACTGTTACTAGAGTTAAAATTTAAACAAAAATACTCTCTAAAACATTGTTTCCAAAGTGTCATAGATCTTTGTTGGAAATAACACAAGTTTTTAATTTTTTCTATTTTATAAAAATATTGATGCTAAAAACCTTTGATTTTTATATTATTATTTATATACATTTATATCATATGTTTCTATAATAAATTTTTTTTGTGAGGAGCACTCGAGGATTTTTGATCGTTTTTGTTGGGCGTAGATGACATATGCTTGGGAAACACTACACTAAAAAATTCTTTTTTAACATCAAATCATTAAAAAAAATCTGACACTACTACACCATAAATACCATGTATTTGATTAATTCTTATCTTTGAATCATTTCATATAGATTCAATTCTTTGTTTATTGGCACTAAAATTATGTAAAGAAACTAAGGCTTATTCTTTCATGCAATAATACCAAATTCTTAATTTTATTATATGCTTCGTGATGTCACTATGTATCACAGATCTAGGTCTATATAGTTACAATTTTAGGCAAAAAATTTGTCTCTGACTTATTTGGAACTAGTTGGAAATAAATATTTGGAAGATGTTGTAAAATCTCCACTATGGTAAACACTCAAATTTTACACTTCAAGCTCTTTAGCAATTTATTGTGGCAAAATAAACTTTTATCTATCTAAAAGAGGATTTTATTAGCATTTATATGTACTTGGTATTTAATAAAACAATTCTCACAATATTTTCTCAAAGATTTTAAATTTTCTAAATAATTTGTTTATGAACAGAAATTTTATTCATTATTTCTTCCTGTAACAGATATTTAAACAGAATATAAAAAATTTTGATTAACTTTATTATTGTTGATTTAAAATTTCAATAATTCTACTAAATCTTATTATGAAACAAGACTTGTAGCTTCGGTAATTTTTTTTATCGCACACGAATACTTTTCTTTCTTTTGAAAGAGGATAATTAATCAAAATTATAAAAGTAATACAACTAGACAATGATTATTTGAAGACAAATGTTTTTTTATTGTTTATAAAAGCTAATTACTTGATGATTGAAGTTTTTGTTAAAAGTTAGAGAATTTTCGAATCATTTTAGATTTTTGTTCATATGGACAGATTTATGTTTTAAATTAACAAAAGTAAATATTAAAAATTTATTATAATATTTACTTTTGTTAAAAGAATTTCCGGACCTTATAGGTTTTTTTCCCTCCAGCAAAAGCTTTTCGGTTTTTTCCCCCTAATCCAAAAATAATATATTAAAAAAAAGGACCTTATCGGTTTTTTTCCTCGGGGGGG
>CAKKLC010007642.1:0-14621 GCA_918559645.1 Ceratonova shasta | reverse complement strand
GTTGCCAAAGTAGTTTGTGCCCTCTCATCACTGCTGGTCATTAATTGTTAACATCCCTATTCAAAACTACGTTTTTGCGCAAGCGGAAGTAGTTCGTGCTTACAATTTACATTATGAAAGATTTCGTAAAAATTATAATTTGAAAGTGAACAGACGTTATTTTTAAATGAGTGCTGCTGAAAAAAAAATTTTGAGGATAAATGTCGCATTTTTAATGATGAATGGACTGCTAAATACTGCTTCACGAGCGTTGGGAGCAAACCAGTCCGCTTGCTGTGCCGTGAGTGCGTGAACGTCTTAAAGGAGCACAACTAAGGAAGACACTACCAAACAGAACATATGGATTTCGGGCACAATTTCACGAACGAAGAGAGAAAAAAGAAATGTCAGGAGTTGCTTAACAATTAAAAGATGCAGCAAACTGTTTTTACCTAACAGTCTTCAATACAAGATGCTGCAACGTAAGCCAGTTTGGTGCTGTCCCACAAGATTGTGAAACCAACAAGCTTTTTTCTGACGGTAATTTCATCAAGGAATGCTTGCAGGATGCAGTAAGCATTATAGGCCGAGAATATAAAACAAAATTTGACAGCGTTTCTTTATCAAGGAGAATTGTAGTCAGGCGTATTGACAAGATAAAGTGACAATTTGATGGACCAACTTCGAGATGCAAGACAAGACTTTTTGTATTACTCTTTTGCGTTGGACGAAAGTTCCGATGTACAGGACACAGCACAATTGTTGATATTTATACGGTGAATAAACACTCGTTCGAGCTTACTGAAGAATTACTTAGTGTTGAGGACTTAAAAGACACAACCACAGGCCAAGATTTATCAATTGCTGTAATTACTGTGTTAAAAGAACGTGGTTATTTTGAACAAGATTTTCAGTGTAACAACCGATGGAGCGCGTGCTTTGACTGGAAAAAACGTAGGTTTGGTTAAGTTGATGAATAATTATATTTAAGAAAAACATCCTGACCATACACTTTTACCTTTCCACTGTGTCATCCATCAGAAAAGTCTGTGTAAAGCTGGGTAAAATATCAAGCATTTTATTGACCCAGTTGTCAATGTGATAAACCTCATCAGAGCTAGGGCACTCAACCACAGGCGGTTTAAGGCACTGCATGAAGATTTGGAAACTGAACATTCTGATATTATTTACCACAGCAGTGTCCGCTGGCTGAGTCTGGGCAAGATATTGAGGCGAAAGTGGGATCTCAATGGAGCATGATTATGTTCATAGAGATGAAAGGCATTGATTGTGATTTTGTTACTAACATTGTTAATGGAGAGTGGAAGTCAGACGTTATGTTTGCCATTGACATTATGGAAAAGTTAAATGAACTTAATGTTAAAATTCAGAGGAATAGCTGGTTAGCACATGAAATGTATGTGCATGTAAATAATTACAGGCAAAACTCTCCCTGTTCTCCAGGCAAGCAGACGAAAACAGGTTTTGGCATTTCCTTTTGCTGAAAGAGAAAACCATTTCTGTTAAAATGGCTGACAAGTAAAAGGCTCAGTTGGATGCCTTGGTTGTGGAATTTGAAAGGAGGTTCCAAGACTTCAAGAAGCTGGAACCAATATTCAATATCCTCAGTTCGCCATTACGTGCAAAAGCTGATTCAGCACCAGAGAATATATAGTTAGAGCTGATTAACCTACAAGCATCTAATGACCTGCAGTAGAAGTTAAAATCAGTTCATCTGCTAGAGTTTTATGGATGTTTGCCAGCAGCGGCTTTTCCACAACTAAAAAATTTTTGCTGCCAAACTTTTGTCACTTTTTGGATCCACATATATCTGTGAGCAAGCTTTTTCTTGTATGAAAATAAACAAGTCTAAGAACAGATCGATGTTGACTGACTGCAATATTAATGAAGTCAGGCAAATCACAACCAGTAAGCTTGTTCCACAGTTCAAGAACATTATCAAAAATTGTGAACAGTTACATAATACTCATTAATTATAACTGTACTTTGTGATCAGCTTGTATGTACATATATGCACATTAAGTTCCTTATTCTTTACAATTATTATGACAAGTAACAATAAACTTTTATTGAAATAATTAAGAATAGTAATATCTTATTACCAAATTGCAAACTGTTTTAGTTAGTATTTAAAAATGTAATGTGCATGTGTAATGGTCACTAAATAGACTTAATAGAGTGTGAATGTTAAATAAAATGACAAATACATTGTTTTTATCACTAATTCATATTTTCATACGTTGTAAATTGTAATTGAAGTAGGTAAAATATATATATATGTAGCCCCAATAACAATAAAGTTTTCAATGTGGCCCTCTGTATAAAACGTTTACCTACTCCTGATCTAGATGAATGTTCTAATAGTAAATGAATTATAAGTTTGAAAATATTAAATCATTACCACCAAGATTATGAATATATCTATACATATCGATAAAACTTCTCTTTTTTCAAAGAAAAATTAGACCATTATGAGAATTTTAATCAATTTTATTTTGAATTTGTATTTTTTTGTTATATTCTTTTTTTCTAATAATTCGTATTATTATATTAGAATTCTTGTTAAATTAGTTCTTCAAATGATTGATTTTAGGGTTAAATAAGACCTAAAGATGTTTTAGTCTAAATTTCTTCTTATGACTATCGGTAGATTTATTAAACTAATTAAATTACAAAGAACATTTTTAATTATATTTTCACGAATATTCAGCAAAAGTAAAAAAATAACCTATTTTTAATTTCTTAATATTGTATTTCTTGATTGAAAAATCTTAATTTATATTTTAAGCTTCATATTTTGCCATCATGCTATAATTATATAAATACTAATATTTACATTTACAGTACCACATCTAAAAATCTAAGTGATGTATTACATTTTTCTTGTATAGATTTTAGTTGTTAAATATGTTTTTTACATTATGGATTATATTACATATGAATTTCAATTATTTAAATGTTTACTTAATATTAGATGATCATATTTTGAAATCATATATTTAAAATAAATTTTTCTGAAGTTTTTAAATTTTTATCATTGATATGGAACAAGCTCCTTGATAATAAATAAAACTTCTGTAAAAAAAATCAATTTGATATGTAATAAAAATTTAATAAATATGTTAGAACTTAATAATATATTTGAAATAATTAAATATTTATTACATTTTATAATTAAAAAAATTAATTTTAATGATTTGCAAATTAAAAATGCTTATGTATGAGATGCTATTTTAATAGTTTTTAATTTTGAAAGAATTGATTTATTATTAAGATGTAAGATTGCTAAGAAAGAATTTTTATTTATTTATAAAATGTGTAATTACAGATTTTATTGATTTTAATAATCACGAATCAAATTCAAAAAAATTTATTAAGAATGGGTAAATAAGCAAATTTATTTTTAACATGGTACAATTCAAAAAAACAATAATTTAATATATAAATAAATCTGTAGTATGTTGACATGGATATGGTTATTGTTGACAATAAATTATATATTTTTACATGATAGCTACATATTAATTTGGATAAATGTATTATTGAAATATAATAAAATTATTTTATTTTCAGTCATGGACGTATTTTTAATTATTCTGAAAATATTGAATTGATAGATTACGTGTCTTAAAAACTGGTTTTGCTTGTTTTATACATGATTTTTGGAAAAAATCATAATATTAATAATTATAAGGTCCAACAGGATTCCGCGGTAAAATTTACATATTCCGCAATAAGTATTTATGTTTTAATAAAATCAGGAAGATTTATTAGAGAATTAAAAAGTTTGATTTGTAGAAATGTAGCTTCATAAGGCCATCAATATTTTGTGTCAGTAAGCTATAGCTGGATAGTGATAATAGGTTTTTAAATGAGTAAAATAGAGTTTAGCTTAAGGACTATTTATTGCAAAAAAAAAGAGACTTACATCATGCTGTAATAGCTGTGGTAATTTATTTTCAATTAACTATAAAAGCCAGAAGGATTGTACAAGTATTTTTGTTTTTTATATTGAAAAATATATTATTTCCACTCCTTTGATTTAATCGTATCAGGTAATTTTAAAAAAGTTTTGACTTCTAAAAATTTGTAGTTTCATAAATTTGTTGGCACGGGCATATTACTCTTATAATTTCAGATAAATTAATTGATTGCTTTTTGTTTAAACTTAAATGGGAATTTAGCTTAGTATATGCTTTTATAAAGGCGTTTGAGATTTAGTTGTTTTGAATTTGCAAAGAAAAATAATCTAATTTTTCATAATTAAATCACAAAGATTATTATAGATTGACGTAATGTAAATAGTACTACTATGTCATTTTCAAATGAATGTACTAAATGAGTACAATTATTTCCAAGCCAGATTGATTTGTGATTCCAAATTTTCATCCTTCAATAGAATATTTAACTCCTTTATTTTTTTTATCCCCCACCTTTTTGATAAACTCTGCATAAAACTTAAAAATAATTATGATGTTTTATCGCATTTAAGCAAGAATTCCATCTTGGTATAACTGTTTCGGGTGTTATAGTCAGATTTTAAATACGAAGATTAGTTAAACAACTCATATATTTATTTCCCTTTCCATAAGCTTTTACAAATTTTGATTTAATAAAATAAACAAACATTTTGATTACTGGAAAACTCAGTCCTATTGCATTTGCTCCTAATGACAATACATGAACCAAACAATTTAAATGACAGATTTTTGTCCAAAATCTAGATAAAATTTCATTCCAAGCTTTAACAAATAACTAGCTCAATCAGTTACAAATAGAAAAAAACGCTGTAAAGTAAATATTTTAATTTGACAAGCATTGATTTAAAGCTTGTGAATTATAGCCAATTTTCATCTGTTTTATAATGGCTTGAATTATATCAGATTTTTAGTGCAACTTCGTTCCATTAATTCAAAGATGCCTAATTTTTCAAATAAAAAATATATTATCAGCATGTTCATAATAAGGGTATACTCATCTGCTATAATTGTTATAAAGTAATTCTTTTTAAAAATATTATTTAGTTTATCTTTATAGAATAAATTATTCCTGATGAATATTTTGTCCTAAGTTAGTTTGAACCAATAATACATCCTGCGCCTTGTATGTATTTTGCTAAAAATCGTTTCATGGCAAGATTTTATATTTTCTTCTATTGGAAAAATGCATTTTACTATCATTTATACAAGATGGAATTGCAGATTATTCCTATATTCTTGGGATTTATTAACCTCTTAAATAATTTCTTTAATAGACCTCTGACTATTAGTAATACCATTTAGCTTCAATTCATTTAATTTTAGTAAATTTCTTGCATGTATTTGACTGTTTAAATGTTCATTTATTGTTTGTTTTCGTAAATGGAAAAGTATTCTGTTACATGCTAAGCAAACTGAAATCCCAAAATCTTCAAATCATAAATAATCATTAACTCCAAAAATAAAGTTCTTGCTTATTTTTTTGACAATTTATGGCTAATTTTTATAAACATTCTTAAGCTAACAAAACTTTTATTAAAATAAATATTCGGATTCCGCCGTCCTTGGATCCTCTGGGTGCTGTTAATTCTATTGATTTTTAAGAATTAACAATTTTAATTGCTTTTTGTTAAGAGATTTACAATATTAAATTGTAAATTTACTAAAACGTTAGCCAAAACAAAACAGATGTCAACAAAATCATATACTTTCTAAATATTAAAAACTAAATTAGATTTATATAACAAGTTATAGATCTTTCAAACGAGAAAGGTTACCTATTTATAATAATTTAATTTTAAACTATGGTATTTTTATGTAATTCTTTATATTGAAGGTAAAAAAAATGTTAAAATTATATTTAAAATTGTAGCTTATTAACGATTTATTCATTTGTTTATAAAATTGTTTGAACAAAAAATAAATTATTAAAATTATTAGTTTTTTTAATTAAATTAGCTTTTATTAAATTGTAGAATTTATATATAATAGCATCACATTTTTAATAAAGGTAGCTTTCTACATATAATTAAATTTTTTTTTCTAAAGGAATATTATTTTCAATAATTAAATCGGAAATTTCGGATGGAGGGAAGAAAAAACTATAATTTATCTAAAAATTTAATTATTTTTTAAAGTTCTATAATTGAGTCTTTTTTTTTTATACCTTTAATATACTAATTAGTAAAATATAAGTACAAAGATATTTTAATTATTTTATTGCAAAATTTACTTTATTGTTCGTTTATAAGAGATAAATCGATGCAATTATATATTTATATATATATATATATATTTGTCAGATTAAAATCATTCTTTGGAAGAAAATAATTTTCATCAAAACCTTAATATTTTATTAATTTTACAATCCTTATTTTTCAATTAAATAATTTCATCTTTCCTTAAAATAATGTTGAATCATATTAGATCAATATTTAAAGGGAATTAACTCAAGTTAATTAACATTATCACTGAGAATTATATACAGTAGAATTATGTAAGTTATTTAATAATAATTTTTTATATTTTAAATAGTATTGGTCTAACAGATTTATATTCTACATCCGTATTCTAATAAAATTCTACTTATTTTAAAAGAAACAATAGCGAAATTTAAGCTGTTGACTTAAAATAAAACATTTATTAAGCTAACTAATTTTTTGTTGACTAAACATTAAAGTAAAGCTGATTATTATCTTGGTATGTTGTGTGCTTTAAATTAATTGTATTTTTTTATAATCTGTCTTCTATACTTATAATTAGTTGAGACGGTTAAGATATTAAAATTTTGAAGGTTGAGAAAAGTTCCGAAATATAAATTTATTAATTATTATTTGTTTTTACAGATATAAAGTTTTAAAATTTTAGAATATTAATTTTTATATACAAGAAAATTCGTTTACAAAGATGTCGGTTAAAATGTATTTTCTGGCCTAAACCAAATTTAATAGTCCCAAATTGTTCTCTGTTTAAGTTTTAACAGTAATAAATTATTTTTAAGCATTAACTGATAAACAATATTTTATTTTTGCATTAATAGAAAGTAACATAAGGAAGAAAACAATGACACTAAAGAAAAAATATAAAAAATACCTTGTGAGTCGGATACTCAAGACACACAAGCATCACTAGCAAGAACATATAAAGTATATCCATCAGTAATACATATAATTAAAACAAAAGAGAATAACTATTCAATATGGTAGGTTTAAGATCCTCGGTAACTAAAAAAGGAAAGAGTTCCCCATTTTTTGTAATTGAAGAGAAAATGCTGGAATGGTTCAAGGTTCAAAGCAATTAAAACATACAAATTAGGGGGTATTTTATCACTATAAGGAGATGATATAGCTATATATGAGAGGATTGAGAATTTTCAATTTAATTACAATCTGGATACCCAGATTCAGAAAGACAAAATTAATTTTCTTTGCTAATTTATTTGTAGAGTCTAAATATGTCAACCCAGTAGTTGTTCAAATTGGTTAAATAACTATGTGATAGAAATTAGGAAATCTTACGAAGAAAGAAAAATTTAATGCTGATGAAACACGGCTCTTACATGTTATATTACCTTTGAAAACTTTAAAATAAAAATTTCGAGTTACCTTTAGTACCAAAATATCAAAAGATAGGCTTACTGTTTTACTTTGTGCAAGTATGAGAGTTAAAAACATTTTGCGACATATATTTAGGAAATATTTTAAACTGAGATGTTTTTAAAATAAAAAAATGAAAATGTAAAATAATAATAAAAAAAAATGCATGAATGAACTCAGATATTTTTAGAATCTTTTTTAATTGGAATGGGATGCCGAACTTGGTAAAACATGTCAAATTATCTGTATTTTGGTGGATAATTGCCACTCACATGCCAATATGAATGAAATTTTAACAAATATTTGAATTTATTTTCTTACTGCAAAGCCAACTAGTGTATTCTATCGTATGCGTGCTTCGGATTATAATGAATTATAAAAACAATTGATAAAAGATTTCTTAAAAACCACATAGATTAATAAAAGATATAAAGTAAACTTGTTTGATGCGATCCGAATGTTACAGAAACGCTGGAACGATGTGACTGAGCAAACAATAAAACATCGTTTTAATTATTCAACGATCTATTCTTGTATAAATTACTAATAAACCTCGAATAAGAAGCATTTTTGAAAAATATTATCATTAACAAGTAAAATTTAATAAGATTTTTTTTACCTCAAAAAATGATTTAAAACAGTTTTTGAATATGCGAAATAACATTCAACAGAATGAATCCCGTAACTTATCTGGCGAATTCAGAATTTATTTTGGCTGAAGCGTAATATAGCCCGGGATATTTATCACATCGATAAACCCTTTTAGGGATATTATATGTATATTGTCTTGATGACAACTTAGACTGGTTTTTTTAATCTGTTTGTTATTTCGCCTGATAAAAGTTTTTACAAAAATAATCTTATTTGTCCTAAAAACCCATAATAAATAATCAAATCTTTTTTTTCTTATTTCTATATTATATTTACATATCTATTCCTTTCTTATATCGTTTCTTATTTTAATTATCTATCCAGAAGGTTCCTCCAAACTATAATTTATATTTTTTTACTTTTTTCACGCCAAATTATATGAATTTAAATCCTGTAATATATTTTTATAATTATGATATTTTTAAATAATTTTTCATTCATAAATAAGTTAAAATTAATTTTAAATATCATGTTTATACATGTATAAAATTAAAAAAAATTGTATTTACTTACGATTATTAATGAATATAGGTTTGTTATCAAAAGCTTTAAAAGGTATTGTTGAATCTGAAGATACTGTCGTTGTATATTAAATAGACGATGCTATTATTCAAGAGGAATCAAAATGTCCTAAATGTTTTTTTTTACAAAAATAGATACTAAAAGAAGAGCTTACAGATGCGGCAAGAAAGATTGTGGAAAGAAAAGGAACATGTTTGAAAGTTTTTTTCTTTCTATTTTCAGGTTACCTGTCAACAAAATACTTAAGTTCGTTTATTATTTTTAAAAAAATTTCCTATCTTAAGTATTACTGGTATAATGGGATGGTCAAATAATACGTCCACATACTGGTCTGCGTATCTAAAACAATTGTTTGAAAAATCGGTTGATTTAAGCGATGTCATGATTGGTGGAGTCTAAATAATTGTTTAAAGTTATATAACGAAACTTTGGAAAAGAAAGAACAATAGGGGTTACAATGTAGATGCAGTCTGGGTTTTGGCTACCATTGGAAAAACTCATGGAAAAAAAAATTCTGATAGAAGTGTTTAATAGAAATTCCAATACTTTAAAAGAGGTTATAGAAAGGCACATTCTACTTGGATCTAAAATTTATATAAATGAATAGAAAGCATATGGTCCAGCCTACCGAGTCTTAAAATTAACGCATCAAACGGTGATTTATCTCAAATTCTTGAAAAATCCTGAAACTGGCGTCTGCACTAAAACAATAGAAGGATTGAATAATAAAAAATCAAAACTCTCATACCTCCTCGCAATAGAAGCACCCAAGGGATTTATGAATTCCTATGGTACTATATATGGAGGAGGTAAAATAAGAAGAATTTTTAGATAGGTTTCTTGGTGGCCATTAAGAAAATTGGTTAGGACTAATTAATTCCTTTATATATTTTTTTTAATATTTCTCACATATAAAGATATAATTGTTGTAAAAAGTGATATTTAAAGTTATTAAATTATTACAAATAATTTTTTATTAAGTAAATTAAATACATTAGATGTTTATCTATTAAAAAAACTTTTTTTTAATTAACGAATTCGCAATAATAAAGAAATAAGCATGACGCATGACTTCTAAAATAAAAAAAAGTCCTCCAATAATCAAAACAAAAAAATCCCGCTGATTAGCACCACCTATTAATATAAAAATATCATTATAATTTTAAAAACCTTTTAGATTTTTCTCTAGTGGGGGGTGGGGGCTATAGTAAACATAATCCTTTATTTTTGAAATTTATGAAGATAGTTGAAAGCCAGACCAGAGTGAAGTAAAAATTGAATAATCATTTGAAGCGATCATAACATTCAAAAATTATTAACCCATAGAAGCAGAAAATTCCAGTGAATATTTTAAAACTTTTAATGGATGAAAATGATCTGCACAGAAGTTTTTTACAAGAAAGAATCAGTAAATCAAAAATGGCAAAGTTTATGGTTTTTGATAAATGAAAATAAGTATCTACATTTTTTTTAATTTTTTTTAAACCATTAAAAGTTGTTCGATTAAAAAGAAAAAAATGATTATACAGAATGCATTTCGTGGTCCCGATATAATTCGTCTCAATCAGCTTCTACTTTAAATAAAAAATTTAAGCAAAGTAAAATTAATATTAAATTTTTTTTTAAATGTTATTGAATGATCAAAAATATTAGATATTCTATAATAGAATATTTATTGAGTACTTTAATACACCTAATCTTAAGTAAGTACTCTAAAATGATTTATTAAAAATTTATCTTCTATTAATAATCAAAATATATAAATATTAAGCAACCAAAATAACATACCAAATAATATTTATTGTATTTTACTTAACTATTAAATAATGAAATATAAAATAACATTTTTTAAAGAATTTATTTTAAAAGGAAATTTGATTTTTTAATAAATCATAATTTTTAATTATTAATTGTTAATGGAAGTCTTAAGATTCCTCTCACTTTTAAACATGATCTTTAAGGTTAAGAATTTTGAATCTAAGTTTTATCTTATCAAGAAAATACTAATGTTTCTTTATTAAAACATTGATTTTACATCAAATTCATTCTAGTTAATTATACAATATTTTGAGAATCTAAATCCTTTGAGAATTACCCATTTTTTTAAATTGTATGTTAGTCATTTAAAAATTCATTTAACCAATTAAATCTTTATATTTAAAGTGAAAATCATAAATTTTAAAGTATATTATGAAAAATAAAAGATTATATTTTGGCGCTTAAAAATAAATTAAAAATGGCTAAGAATCAACAAAATTACATCAAGAACGATTTATTTATATAAATATTTGAGCATTTTTTTTTATTTATTTAATTTATATATAAGAAAGTTGTCAATGATGTTCATATAAAATTTATTTGATTTTGGTGTAATAAGGGTCTTACGATTAAAATAATTATAAATTTAAACTACTTAATATTGTACCAATTTAAACTTTTTATACAAGGTTCTTTTAATACTGGAGTGTTCAAAAAAATCGGTAGAAAAATAAAATTTGTTTTTGGTTATTTATTAAACTGTATTCTAATATAATGAATAAAGTAATCATGTTTTGAGATATGATTATAAATATTATGTAAATTAATAGTTGTGAATTAAATCCTTATGTTATATTTTTCTTTTATCCTAAAAATAGTTCAATAATTTTAATAAAATAATTCAAAAGCAATTAACTACCAGAAATTCAATACGTGGAACAAAATGTTTATCTTTTATTAACACATTTTTACCGGGCATGAGTAAACTCGTGATGTGTTTTTTTGCATCGCTTTGTTTTCTCTGTAGGCGACCATACAGTGAAATTTTTGGTCAGTATAACACAAACACTCTCTATCGATTATAAGACCCGCCAAATCTTGTTTTCTAAGAAAATATTTAATATTTTGAAAAATTCAAAAAACCGATGACCGAACATCATGGAAAATCTTTAAACAATTATATGCCGATGTTTGGTCTGATTTTCTGAGTGATTATCAATCAAATTATTGTAACTGTGAAAATTATATTGTATCAAAGGAGAGCAACTCTGATATTAGGCTACCAAAATATCAAAAAAGAAATATAATAGCATCAGATAGTGATGATAGTTTGGCAGAAAAGTGAAATAAACACGAAATTATAGCAAACTTACCTAATTATTTAAATATTCCTGACGATAATAATTAACTTAGTGACGGTCCGCATATGACGGCTAACGTTTTTATTTTATGATATTGTTTTTTTTTATATAGACGTTACGCAGACTAATTTTTACCATTTTTAAATGAAAGAGCTACATAGAATTGCTTTAAAAACGGTACCGTGGACGGAAATTTACATTAATGATATATAAAAGTTTCATGGACTAATAATATTGATGAGTGAAATAAGAAAATCTTATTGTAGAAATTATTAGTCAATAGAACCTTTAATTAAAGTATCAATATTTAAAGCAACTATGACCATCATGGGATTTGAAGAAATGTATAGATTATTTCATTTAAATTATAATACATAACTTACACATTCAAAAAACAGACTTCGCAAAATTAGACCACTTTTAAATTATATTTTTGCAAAATTTCAGTGGTTATATAAACCCAATCAGGATTAACCTTTAGACTAAGCAATGGTACAATACAGAGTCAGCATCCGATTTAGGACAATCAACCGGAGCGAATATAAGGAAATATGAAGTTTTGATCAAAATACTTTGTGGAGGTGAGAGTAGGTATACATGCACGTTCAATACCTATAAGTGGCAAGGCAGATAGCAATGCTTCTGTGTTGGAGTTGTATCTTGGTCAGGGGCAGAATATATACCAGGAAAAATATTAAAACAACATATCTAAAGCTAAATTATTACTCAGAAAAAAATAACTAGTGTGTGGGACTATAGGGAAAACTGTGGCTTACCAGAGATCCTGATATGATAGAAAAATCTAAATTTCTTCACAGATGATAAATGATTTTTTTTAACGAAACGACCTGTTATCCTTATTATTTGTGAGGATAAAAGAATTGTATGGATGATATAAAGTATTCGTCATGCTTCCGTGAAATCAAGTGGAAATAAAAAAAAATTATAAATATGACACAATAAAACCTACCTGCATATTGCAATACAATAAATACATGAAAGGGGTAGATCGTAAAGATCCGTACTTGGCCACAGCAGTATTTTACCAAAAAACTTAAACTTGAGTAAAAAAATAGTATTTCTTTTGATAAACTAAACCTTGTTTAATGCTTATAAACTTTACTGTACCTATTCGTCAGAAAAATAAAAAAAATATACAAATAATTTCTCTTCAAGTAGCTAGAAAATTGACAAGTTTGTATTCCAAAAAATTTAGCATACCACATGAAAATTTTTGAATTTCTGAAACATCTACTTTTAAAGACAAATCTTTCAGGTTTTCCGAACCAGTAAAAAAAATTTAGAAAAAATAGTCCCTTTCAGAATAAAAAATCTGACTTGAGTGTGTAGAGTATTATTTTCAAAGTGAAAACAATGTTAAACTAGATAAATTTGTAAAAGATGTTTGAACCACTACACGTAGTCGATTTTATTACTACTTATCATAGGAAAAAGAAATATTAAATGATGAATAATAAATAAAATTTATTAAAGTTTAGTTTTATTGTTTTACTTGCACATCCAATTTACGAAATCGTAGCCGATGACATAAGGTGAAATATCAGTAAAATTGCCCGTCAAAAATGTGTAAATAACTAAAATTTTATTTAAATATTTTTTAAATAATGGTAAAAGTATAAAAAAGTAATAAAAGGAAGGAAAATTTGTCAAAAATAAAATAAATCTGTTTTATCGTTAACATTTTAGTCAAACTACATTCAAAGATTTATACAACATATAAATCAATTTATGTTTTAAAAAATAGAAATTAAATAAGAAAAAAAAGGTTTTAATGATAAGAAAATTAATATTTAATATCTAATAACAGAATTTGTTATTATAAATATAAGTTTAATAGATTCAACACGTGTTTTTTAGAAAATTCTCATAATCTGTAGCTTATCAATTTATTTTTATAACAAATATAAATATTCAACTCAGCATTCTCTATAAAACCTTTGGATCAATTGTTATTTTTAAAACAAAGTCCCATCAATTGTCTTTTTTATCACAAAATATAATTTTTAAGAAAAAATTAAAAATAATAAAAAACTTTTATAATTTATTTAATAGAAGTTATAACTTTGTTAAACCTATATTTTTTATTATAAAATAACATGCAAAACTCATCAAGAAAAGCTTGTATGTGCTCAGTTCTAATTCCTTTTCTAGATTTAATAAACACCTTAATGCAATGATTAAAGGATTCTACAGCTTGCGTGTTAACAGCAGTTACTCTATTAAGAAACTGATATCTGTGGCACACGCTTAGATGAGTATCGTTTAGCATTGAAAGACCAGGGTAACTTTTATGTTCATCAGTGAATATTATACTGCCAGGTGCAACCTTGCTGTAGATATTTGAAATAAAGGTAGTAGCACATTTATTAGGAATCACCGGAGCATAAACTCTAATTATCTTTCCTGAAAATTTTACAATGCAAAGGGCATCTGTTTTATTTGTAGAATAACGACCTGTATGGCTCTTGCATTTGTAATTCATCATTTTCTCATCCACCTGTATCATTTTTTCAGGTCATCAAAATTTAATAAAGGTAAGCTCCATTCTATTAAGTTTAACGAGTAGAGAATCTACTATCTTCTTGATTGTTCTATGGTTTAATCCTAGGCTCTTGTTTATTGAATATAAAGGTGGCTCAGAAAACCAGACATATAATACTTTTACTAATATCACAAAATATAAATTTATGCATTCTAAAAAGCTTCCCTTTTTAATATTAACTTTGTTTCAACTA
>CAKKLC010007634.1:0-40609 GCA_918559645.1 Ceratonova shasta | reverse complement strand
GGGGGGGGGAAACCGACAAGTGCTATTTAGTAAAGGCATTCCTATAATGTACAAGAAAATTTTTTATCTGAAAATCAACAAAATCTTAAGTTAAAATTAATACCAGTAGATTAGAAAAAAATATTAAAAATAATTTTCCATAGTGTTTTATTATAAATATTCATTAAATAAATTAATCTATAATTAATTATTGATCCTAAGATGATTCTTATTTTTTATCTAATTTATTTTTATAACATCCAAGTATGATACTGACGAAAATTATCGAGTGCAAAACTTTTTAAAAATCGCACTTATTTTTATAATTTATCAAAAAATCTAATTTTATTATTTAATTTATTTCGAGTGAAATATATTACTTAGGTTCTTTTAATCGAAGATTTCCGCTAGCGCGTTTAATAAGACTTTTTAATTAAATTTTGTAAGTTTTGATTGTTTTTTTGATACATTTTATTATTTAAAGCTTAAAAGTTTATTGTAACTAGTTTTGGAATAATATTGATGAAATTTAGTATTGTCTAATGTCAGAGAAGAAGTTTCGACGCGTTGAAAATTATTTAAAGCTGGAAAAGATAGGGGAAGGTATTGATTGTAAAAATATTAAGGAACTTACGGAGTTGTATACAAAGCTCAACATTTAATAACTAGGAAACTTTTTGCACTAAAAAAGATTCGAATTGAGACAACTGAGGAAGGAATTCCATGTACATCATTAAGAGAAATTTCAATTTTGAAAGAGATAAGTACTCACCCAAATATCGTGGCGTATAAATTATAAAACTTTAGAATGACTGAAGTAATATTTACTCAAGCGGGAAAACTATATTTGGTATTTGAATTTTTGATAATGGATCTTCGAAAGTATATTGATAAATTTGGAGAATCATTGGAACCTCCATTGATACAAAGTTACAGTTATCAAATTTTGAGAGCTCTGGAGTATTGTCATTCCAGAAGAATCATACATCGTGATTTAAAGCCTCAAAATATGTTGATAGATATATCAGGATTGATAAAATTGGCTGATTTTGGACTTAGTCGTGCAATTAGTGTACCTCTAAGGCCTCTTACGCATGAAATAGTTACAATGTGGTATCGGTGCCCGGAAGTTTTGTTAGGGGTCAAAACATACTCACATCAAGTTGATATGTGGAGTGTTGGTTGTATTTTTGCTGAAATGATGACCAAAGCCCCATTATTTAGAGGCGATTCCGAAATTGATCAATTATTTTGTATATTTAGAATACTGGGTACTCCAAATCATAGAACATGGCCGGAGATAGACAATCTTCCAGATTACAAACCAATTTTTCCACTTTGGAACTGTGTAGATTTGAAAAAATTACTGTCAGGTGCGTCTGACCTGGCTTTGGATATTTTTAAAGTATTTTGGATATATAATATTAGAAATTTACAGTTTATAATCCACTGAAGAGAATTTCAGCGAGGGACGCTATGGCGCATCCTTATTTTGGTAATTTTGATTATAATTTACTACCACCTGCTCCACCCGCTTTTATTGCAAATGAAATGCTACCAGATGAATCTGTTATAACCCATAATGTGGATGTATCTGGTATGTTTACTGTATTTAATGATGCCTCTAATGATTTCCATTGATTATATTGAACAAACTATGAATTTATTAGATTTCATTGTTTTTATATAAAAAATTAAATTTATATAGTTTTAAAAGTTTAACTACAGCGAAACTATAATAAAAGAATTCATAAACCATAGAAAACTTAATAAAAAAATACTTATATTATAATATATGAAAGATTGATAATTTATCTAAATTGTTTACAATATCTGTAGGCTATAGTTGTCGAAATACTTAAATGGTATAAATATATAATCAAAAAATAACCACATGTATGTATTGTAATATTATATTAAATATTAGTAATGTATCTAAATTTTTTCTTATGGCTGTAGGTTATAGTTATCAAAATAATGAAGTAAAGTATATTTGTAAAATAACATTATATAATATATGAAATAGGTATTTTATCTATATTATTTACAATGGTTCTAGGTTATAATTTTTCTAAATATATAAATTAAATATATTTTAGAATTAACTAGGGTATATATTAGAATATAAAAGATTGGTATGCGGGAGATGTACTATAGGTTTCACACTTAAAATTAAAATTGGTAAATTTTCCACCCTACACATTTCTAAAACAAATTAGATAAATAATTCAAGTGTTCATCATTTTAATGAAAGTTTTATATTATACCTAAAATTGACAATTATGATTAAGCTTATTATACCTATGCAAAAGTTATGATGGAGATAACTGAGACGAAGGACATAATCATGACATATTTGCTGAAGAATGGAGTTTTATCTGACTTCTTAGTGTGCAAAAATATATGAGGAACGCTACCATCTCGAGGAAAAATCCTACAATGCAGCAAAAGAGCATGTATAAAAGTACATCCATCCTGAAGAACAGCTTTTTTTGTAGACTTAACCTGAATGTGACCGAGCAGGTGTATCTTTGCGACTTTCTTTGATTCTTAGCTAGCAAAACTACGATACAAGTGTTCACCGGTTCTGGAGAAATGATGATAACCCAATATCTGACCAAGATAAGGGAATTGATAGCTTTTAACCTCGAAACCACGCACAAAAATTGGTGAGCCTGGTATTACTGAAGAAATCGTTGTATCGAAATTTGAAAAAGTCAAATATCACAGAGGACACCGTGTAGATGTGTATATGTAGTAGGAGGCGTTGAGAAAACAAAGGAAGCAAAAAAATTAATGGAAGTGCTAGATTCTTGAGATCCAACAACCATGATTAATCTAATCAAGAAGCATGTTGAAAAAGGATCAACAGTTAGAACGGATATCTGGAAAGGATACAAGGACCTGACAAGAAAAATAAACGCAATACATGAAACTTTAAATCAATGTTTATACTTCAAGGATCCTGCTATTTGTATCCATACTAAAATCATTAAAAGTATATGATGTGGTGTAAAAGTTAACATTTCATAACGGAAAAGAACCCAGAGGAATATAGAAGACGACCTGATTTGAATTTATATGGAGAATAAAGAATACAGGAAACATCTGGGAAGTCTTTATGAGTCTTTTAAGAGACTACCTAACTAATTAACTAATTAAAATAATAAAATATATTTATTTTGTTGAAAAACTGGAAAGGGTTAAAATTTTTGGAACTTTAATTTTAGTTCGAAATCTATAGGGAATCTTAACGAAATTAATTTTATTTGAGAATTAACTAAGGCATATCTTATTATATATTAGATTGGTATTAATCTATATAATTTACAATGGTAGTATGTTATAATTGTTGGAATGCTTATATTAATTAGATTTGAGAATTAACGAGGTATGCATTATAATATATGACATTGGTATAAATCTATATCATTTACAATGGTAGTATATTATAATTGTCGAAATATATAAATTAAATATATTTGAGAATTAACTAGGCTATTCCTTATAATATATGAGATTGGTATAAATCTATATCATTTACAATGGTAGTAGGTTATAATTGTTGAAATATATAAATTAGATTTGAGAATTAACGAGGATATGTATTATAATATATGACATTGGTATTAATCTATATCATTTAAAATCGTAGTAGATATAATTGTGGAAATGCTCAAATTAAGTATATTTGAACATTAATAATAGTATATATTATAATATATGAGATCAATATTTTATCTATTTCATTTACTAATGTAGTAGGTGATAATTGTCGAAATATATAAATTAAATATATTTGAGAATCAACTAGGGTATATCTTATAATATATGAGTTTGGTATTTATCTATATCATTTACAATCGTAGTAGGTTATAATTGTGGAAATGCTCAAATTAAGTATATTTGAACATTAATAATGGTATATATTATAATGTATGAGATCAATATTTTATCTATTTTATTTACAATGGTAGTAGGTTATAATTGTTGAAATATATAAATTAGATTTGAGAGTTAACGAGGGTATGTATTATAATATATGACATTGGTATTAATCTATATCATTTAAAATCGTAGTATGTTATAATTGTGGAAATGCTCAAATTAAGTATATTTGAACATTAATAATAGTATATATTATAATATATGAGATCAATATTTTATCTATTTCATTTACTAATGTAGTAGGTGATAATTGTCGAAATATATAAATTAAATATATTTGATAATCAACTAGGGTATATCTTATAATATATGAGTTTGGTATTTATCTATATCATTTACAATCGTAGTAGGTTATAATTTTTTGAAATATATATTAAATATATTTGAGAATTAATGAGGGTGTGTATTTTAACATATTAGATCAATATTTTATCTATATCATTTACAATGGTTGAAGGTTATAATTGTCGAAATTCTTAAATCAAGTATATTTGAATATTAACTAGGGTATTTCTTATAATATATGAGATTGGTATGTTTCTATATCATTTACAATGATTGAAGGTTATAATTGTCCAAATATATAAATTAAATATATTTTGAGAATTAATGAGGGTATATATTATAACCATAACTAAAGATTGATATTGTATATGTATCATTTACAATGGTTGAAGTTTATAATTGTCGAAATATATAAATTATGTATTGTTGGATAATAATGAATAGTATATACCCATACCTCTTTATATACTGCCGCTCATTTTACGGCATTTAGCTATAGTTACCTTGATTAATTAAAGTAGATTTTCTATTTTAGCCTAGGATATTTAGGATACTGAAAATAAATATAATTTTATGTCGATATATCAATATTTTATCAACCTTCCACAAGCCCAGCCTAGATACACACTCTTTTTAAATACATCTTTGTTTAGATGTTTTTTAAGTGTAAGTTTATAATGTGGCTATTTCAGACTTGTCGGTGAGTTTTTTGTGTTTATATTTGATGCTTTTTTTTAAAACTGAAAAAAATTAGAGACATTGTTCTAGTTAGTATATGTGTAAAAATTAATAATTTGTAATGAGTATTTGATAATTTAGGTATTTTTAGACAAAATATTATAGAAACGATTATTTACTACGGAGAAAGGTAAAAAGAGATGTCGAAAACTTAGTCATGCTACAAACTAAATTATAATTATTACGTTGAATTGAAGTTGAAAAAAAAAATTTCAATTATAAAAGCAATGAGACCTTAAAAATCTACCATTATACAATACGGTATAAGTGGAAATATGTAAACGATATTTTTAATCTGCTGCATCTTTAAATGTATCTAGATTAATACGTCAAAGACACTTTATCATTGAAAAAAATTATAAAAATAACGATTATATGGATTGAGGACTATAATAGACTAAAAATGTTAATTATTCAAATGAATATTTATGAAAAACCCTTAATTATTTCTAAAAATTTGAAGAATGAAAATACCAATGTATCTACTGGAGATGTCAAATCCCAAACAAGCTAAGGATGGTTTAAAAAAACTTGAAAATAGAGTTTATTAATAATGGAAGATGAAGAAGGTAGCTTCTAAGAGGGGTCAACTAAAAAATATCAGTCATCCTTAAAATATAATTATTGGAATAGGTAGCTATAAGCTTCAGCGTTTATTTAAAGTAGATAAAAGAGTATTATTAAAATCTTAAAAGAACTATTAACTTTGCTATTTTTTACAACAGACTGAAATAATTTTATGCGTAAACCACTTTCAATATATTTGTACGAAAATTAAAGGCTTCTTATAAGAATAAATAAAAAATCAATTATAAGTCATATTGATATCCAACAAGATATCTTGGATGACTAAAGTTATTTTTAAGTGTTGGTTAAAAAGTCACTTTTTTGTAGAAGTGAAAAAATATTTGCTAGACTGTAACCTAATCAAAAATAATTTGGTAATTTTGGATTATGTAACAGGTAATACTAATAATTTATTAAAACTACTTGAATATGTCATATATGAGAAAATTCATAAAAAGTCAACAATTATTATTTATCTAATAGATGACCTTTCAATAGACACCTTTGAAGCAATTTATTTAAGCTGAAGTTTCTGATGACTTTTTGAAATAACTGATGATGAATCCTTAATTAAAAAATTTTGAAAAATTTATAATATCAACAATGATGTAGACAGAATCAATGAATAACCGAATGAATTAAAATTAGCAACAATGATGTAGACAGAATCAATGAATAACCGAATGAATTAAAATTAGCAACAATGAACTGTATTTGGAAAAAATATGGTAAGAATTTATAAAATTTACTTATGCGGAACGCAATTTTTTTCTTGTAGTTAAACGAAAAATTGTGGATACAGCCCATGATGTTGCTTTCATGGTTTAAACAAAAAAATACGCTTTATCTATTTTAAGCTGATAGAGAACAATTTAATATGAAAAATTTATCCAGTTTAAAGGGAAATCTGCATTTGATTAAGATTTAGAGTATATTGTATCCAAACAGCTGTCATCAAAAAATTTGTCGAAGGCTTATTCCTATTTATGAACAAGAAATAAATCTCTTCCTTGAAAATGATTTTAACTCCAAACTTACAGCTATTTTGTATCAAAGGACTAACTTTTGCATTAGCTGTTATAAATGACTAAAGAATGAAATAGACAATAAGGGAAAAAATTTTTGACAACTACTTTTGGTCATGTTTAAAACTAATAAAAAATAAAGAATAAAGTGATTTGCAGGTTTCTGTTTTTTACAATTTTATTAATAAAGCACTTTTTAGGAAATTTTGCTATCTACTATTAGACAATTTTTGTAAAATTAAATTTGTTTTATTTTTGTGTTGAAATCCATTTAAATACCCCCGGGTTCAAATCTATTAAAAACTACTTTTTTGTTTTTATAAAAAACAACTCCAAATATTTTATTTAAGCCTTTAATGTGCCCATTAATGATTGGCAAAGTCTATGTTTGTTATGTCTACACCATATAAATTCAAAAAATCTTTTTTCTAATTTTTGTTTGACTCTACATATAACATGTACTTATCTTTTAACCCTGTTCCATCAATATTATTAGGATCCTTTCCTTCAGGACTTTTAAAACTTATACTGTGATAAACTCAATGATGACTGTATTTTGAATTTTTTTTAAACTTTTTATATCGCTTCCATCCGTCAGTAATAACTATTGAAGTAGGGTACAAATGTTTTAATATAAGATCATTCAAAGTATTTGCATCTCTACCCTCAAAAACTACAGCAAAAACCATCCTCTTGGGTGTTTTTTATGGATTCGAACCCAGGGGTAATTAAGTGCTTTAAAGCATATTTTTATTTATAGATTGTTGTTGCTTTTTAGTGACTGAAGTTATTTTTTATCAAAATCTATGTTCTTTTTATGTACAGTATGTTAAGAAAAAAACGGATCACCTATAGAACAGTGTGCGCATCGTTTTTGTAAAAATAGGTTTATCAGCACATTTAAAAAATTTTGAATCTATATGGTGTATTCTTTTGAATATTTTTATCTACAATTATACTAAGCTATGCTCCTTTTTTGAAAAATTGATCAAAAAAAAAACAGGTTTTTATTAAATTTGATCAATTAAAGACGATTTTCCCTCCAAAACTTTAAATTTTAGACAATCTTATTTATCACCTCGATGAAACAACTGTCAGGATTCTAAAGAGCTCAGATAAGTTTTCTTTTTCAGAGTAAGGTTTTACAAAAAAAAATTGCAGGGAAAATGAAGATAAGTCAACTCACTGTCTTTAGAACATTAAATAAATATCTTGAAACAAATTATTTAGCACCTAAAAAGAATAATGGTGGACCAAAGAAGATTGATAGTGATGATTTGCGATTGATAATAAAAATTATTGACAACGAACCAAAGACATCCATTAGAAAGATGACTGGAAATCTTACAAGAAGAACAGGAAAAGAAGTATCTCATATTACTGTAAAACATGCTCTAAATAGGGCTGTATGTTTGCTTATTCTGCTATAAAAAACTAATTTTATCACTAAAAAATATTTTAGCAAGGATAGAGAAATCAGACGAATTCAAAAGTAAGTCAAAAGAGAGTCAAAAATCGATAATTTTGTTTATAAATCTAAATTAAATATTTTTATTCTGATGGGAAAGTTTCTGTATAGAGAAAACTTTCAAAAGGCCTTGATTTGAAAAATTTATAATGTACTGTCAAATACGGAGTAGGTTTCGTCATGGTATGAAATATTTTTCATACTACGGTGTCGGTAATCTAGTATTTATAGATGGAAAGATTGATAAAAAAATGTATGTTCATATTGCGTGTAAGAATCTGAAGGATCTGGCATCAAAAATGGGATTAGATAACTACATTTTCAACATAGTAATTAACCAAAATATACTTTAAATGTAACAAAAGAATTTGGTGTAAAACAAGATACTAATTAACTTCCTTATCCTACTCAATCGCCTGATATAAATCCAATAAAGACTTTATGGACCTTAATAAAGCAAAAGGTGGGCTTATTAAAATCGAAAAATTTAAATGAAATAAAAAATATATATATAAAGAATGGAATTCAATACTAGTAGAAAGATGTCAAAGGTTGTCTTTGTACTTTGATAAACAGCTGATATGGTTTTGGAGGCAAAGGGCTTTCATATTAAATATTAAATTTTAAAGATTACTTTATTTTTTATACTAACTTATTTAATTTAAAAAGACTAAACTCCCAAATGAACCCTAATACCTACATAAAATTTAGTTATTTCATTTAAAAATTGCTCATATTTTGATATATGCTTCTCTTTTTTTGTGCGTTATAATTAAAGATTCACAATGAGTGATGCCTTTTTTTCATATTGTATGTATTTTTAATTTAAAATGAAATATGATACTCAAATTTATTTCAAATGGTAAATCATGTTAAAAATTTAATAAATTTGCTATCTTTTTTATAGAATCTGTGTAATTTTTATTAAATTAATTAATTCCATGTACGATTTTTTTATTTGCTGTCAATGTTTGTGAAAGGAATATATTCAATAAAATAATGTATGGTTGTATTTATTATAATAATATATAAAATGTTGATAATTTATCTATATCGTTTACATTGGGTTTAAGGTATGATTATCTAAATACTTGAATTACAGTGAACCCTCTCTGTTACATAACCTCTGAATAACGGAACCTCTTAAATACCGAATTTTTTAAATAAAATCACGTTTTTTTTGGTAATCATTAGTTTCGTTTACGGTCTCCGAATATCGGTATCACACGATTCTTTAATATCGGATTTTTTTTTGAAAAAATGACCCCCCTAAGATGAAGAAAAATCCTGAAGGAAGGAAGAGAAAAAGATTGAGTATGAAGAAAAGAATGAAATTGTTGATTTTTATAAGGAAAACTCACACTTTCTACAAAGAGAACTAAGGGAAAATAACAATACACCAATTTCTACAATTAGTTACATTTTTAAAGAATCTAACCTCTTTGCAGAGATTGATTGTAATAAAAATAGCAAAAGAATAAACAACCACTTTACAACACAAATATTTGACTTCCAACTATTTGAGTGGTTTAATCTTAAGAGAAGAAGACAAGGTACCATTCAAGATACTAATCTCCAAGACATGGCTTTGGATTTGGCAAAAATATAATACGTTAAAGATTTTAAGGCGTCTTACGGTTATATTTAGAAGTTTAAAGCCCGGCATAATTTTTAAAGTAGATTCATAAAAGTAGAGGCCAATCTCGTCGATAAAGAACTTATTGCGTCTTTTAAAGAATAATATAAAGAGAAAATAGAATCGTTTGAACTTAAAAATATTTTTAACTGTGACGAACAAGGATATTTTTTAAATGTACACCAACGAAAACTCTTTGTTTCAAAAAATGAAGATAAGATAAGCGGTAAATTTTCTAAAGAACGTGTTAAGATACTTTTTTGTGTGAGCATGGTTGGTGAAAAATTAAATCCCCTTTTGATAGGAAAATCAAAATGTCCTTTAGAATTTAAAAACTTGGATTGGAACAATATTCTATTGACATAAAAATTCAACAAAAAAGACTGGTTGAATCTTGAGATTTTTAAAGATTGGCTCAATAATTTAAACGAAAGCATGAAAAAGAACAATCGTAAAATATTATTGACACTAGACAACGCACCTGTGCGTCCTGTTGATGTTGAATACAGCTATGCTGAGCTTTTATACTTCCCACCCGGTCTTAATTATATGATACAACCTTTAGATCAAGGAATTATTAAGTCCTTTAAAACTCTTTATAAAAGAAAGCTTAACCAAAAAATGAATCAGATATTAGACACCAATATTGAAATAAAATACCACGAAGCTGTCAAAACCTTTAAAATGATCGATTCGTTGAAATTAGTTTTCGAATCATGGAGCAATGTCACAGAGGATACCATAGTGAATTGTTTTAGGATTGCTTTAAAAAAATGCAATGTTGGATAGCTGTGAACATCTAAAGAATCTCGATAATGGAAAGACTTATGATTTTGACTCTTCTGCTTTTGACGTTAATACAGATGAATCAATATTCTTATATAGAGTCAAGAAAGAAATTTCTAATCAAGAAGAAAAAGAGGAATATGAAAAAGGACGAACATAAGTTGAAGAAAAAGTAATTTTGACTGATTTGGATGCTTAAAACCACGTTGATGATCTCGAAGATTATGTCTTAAAATACTATCCTGATAATCTTGAGTTGATTTATTCTTTAAAGCAAAAACTACTTAAAAACAAATCTGAAAGACCTATAAAATTACTTGATTTTTTCGGAATGAACAAATAAACTACGATTGGGCATTTTTTGTGTATATTTTTATAATTCTGATAATTCTTTAATACCGGAAAATCAATTTTTGGGTAAAGTTGGAATCCATTATTCGGAGGCAATACTGTAAATATATGAAAAATAAAGAATAGTGTATATATTATAATAATAAAATATGATAAATTGACATATTTATATTGTTTAAAACGGTTGCAGGTTATAATATTCATATTACTATATATTATATTTATATATTTAAAAAAAAAGATTATTATATATATTGATAAATTTATAGAGGTTGATGAGTATACTCGTCGAATTATATAAATTAAGATTTTTTTTATTGAAATAACAAAGTTATATATTAAGTAATATATAAACTTTTTATAATTTATTATTATTGTTTAAAAATATTTTTAGGTATCATCGTTAATTTACTTAAATTATGTATGTCAGAAAAATAACTAATAGTGCAAGTTTGTTCTTCGGAAGAAAATTTTTGAGTTCCAAGTTTTTTTCAAACTTATTTTTATTATTATATATTTGACTTAATTTTTCCAAAATACATTCCTTTTAAACCAATCGGGTTAAAAAAATTTCTTTTATCAACCAAACTTTAAAAAACAGTATTTATACTTTTTAATTGAATAAAAGATTTGGTTATATCAACAGTTTCAATTAAAGTAGAAACAAATATTTTTTTATTTGCTGTTTTTAAGATGTATAGATACAGTTTAGTTAAAACTTGTGTTAAATGGTCACAAAAATTTTGCTTTTACACTATTTTTAACTATATTGAAACAAAATTGGGTGTATTTATAAATATTGGAATATGATAAATTATATAAGAATAATATCACTTGATTTTAATTAGTATTTTTTCTTACATCATAAATAAAAAATACTTTAACCTATAATAGCATGCTTTCAACAGTAAAAGGTTGTTTAAAGATTATTTTACCTACTAATTAAATTTTTTATAGAATTTTATGAGTATTTTTGGTACATTCGGATGTTACACTCGATAGGAATTTTAGGTGCCGATAAAAATTATAATAAAACATAATAATGGATCTAAAAGTTCCAAAAGAATAATAAAAAGCGAGATAGTATTCTCTGATGAGAAATTTTACAAGTTTAAAAATTTCATAGGCGTATATAAGTGATATTTTTATTAATCCCAAAGTCCAAAACATTTTTCTTGCTCAATTGGGACTAATAAAAATAAGGTCAAGTGCAAAAAATGTAATTAAAATCGCCGAATGGGATATGTAAATAGATTATCTTCTATTGACGCATATGTGTGGAAATGATAGCTCCATGTAATTCATAGAAACGTAAGATTTGCTATCTTTTTTAAATCATCAAAGTTACCGATGAAAAAAATATTTATGATTATATATAAATGCATAAAAAGACTGCAATTTTTTTAAAATTTATATGAATTAAATATTTCATCAAAGACCGTAAGTATTCTTTGCGAAACAATACGGGAGATAATGATCGAAGTATTAATTAACAATATTGGGATGATTAAAGGTTTCGATAAAAAATTTCTACCCAAGATTGTTAAAATCTACGAAATTTACTTTTTTAAACTATATTAAATAGAGATCGATTTACTCAACGATCGTGGTACATTGGATATATAAAGAGAAAATCCAATTATACATTTTTATTATCAGTCTTAAATAGAAACACACAAACAATTTTACAGGTTATTTTGAAAAATATATTACCTAAATAGTATAATAACTGATGAGTGGAGGGGATATTGTGCTTCTTCAAGACAATTGGGTGGATATGAACACCAAACAGTAAATCATTCTGTCAATTTTGTAGATCCAAATAATATTCTAGTACATACACAGCATACTGAAGTATTTTGGTCTGTCTCTAAAATATTTCTTCTTAGTAAACATGATATAAACTCCGATACGCAATTTGAGTACCTACAGCAATTTTTATGGTAGTTTAAAATTGAAAAAAACAGAAGGTTTGTTGAATTTTTAAAAATTAATAAAATTTATTAAGTATGTTTTCTTTTTCTTTTAAATTTTTTTTTTCAAATTTTTAACAAGTTTTAAATTCTTAAGTACCGTATTTTTATACTATATCATGCAAAAAGTTATGTAAAATCTTAAGAAAATAAATTAAAGTAGTAAAGACAACAGAAATACATAAAATTTATTGTATAAAGTGTCATGTATAAGCAACCTTTGGATGATTTGGGTATGCTTAAAATTAAAATTACCTTAAAATTGCTCAGATAAGCTGCACTCGCATATAAGCCCCGGTTTATCTGCGTCTTAATATAACCCCTCATCGCAAAGACTAAAACACTTTATTATGTATAGCAAAAACTTAAAGTTTTATAATATGCAGAGTAGTATGGTAAAAGCCCTACCTCTAGATTATGTAATGTCCAAGAGAAGCAGATTAGAAATTGGATAAGAGAAAAAGAGCTTTTGCTAATTTAGAAACTAAGCGATATTTCTAGAAGATGGGAAACATACTTAGGCCATAATTGAAATCGGTGCTTTAGAACTGGGTCTCTATAGAAAGACAGAAGGTGATGCAAGTTTTAGTATCTTTATTAAGAAAAAAAGGCTTTAATGACTGTACAAAGTCTTGACCCTAAAAAGGCGGCCAATTTTAAAGCAGGCGCTAGTTGGTGCCATGAATTATGTTTGCAACAGACTAACCATGCGAGTTAAAACATCAGTTGGAAAACCACTTAAAAGAGATTAAGAAATCAAGGTTGCTAAATTTATAATATATTACGAGAAAAGAAAGATGATGTGGATCATAAACAATTAAGCAATATGGATGAGGTCCATGTTTATTTAATATGCCAAGAACTAGTAAAGTTGATCAAAAAGGGACCAAGCGCATTAGACTTGTTACCACTGGCAATGAAATAACCAAATTGAGGGTTATGCTTTCTATATCTGCAGAAGATGGGAAGATCCGTCCAATAGTGTTATTTAAAAAAAAAAGTTCTCTAGAAAAGGGAAATTTTTAAGAGAATTAATTTTTAAGGTAAATTTAAAAGTCTGGGTAAATAATGAAATTATAAAAGTATGACTTGATGGGGATTAGAAGAAAAAGACCTAGTTCTTTTTTGATTCTTCGTCGTTGCTGATTTTTGAGACTACAGTAGCTTATATAACTGACGAGATTAAAACTAATGTGAAAACTTGTTCACAATTGGCAGTAATACTTGGTAGTCTTACGAAGCTTTTGCAGTCATTGGATATCTCAGTCAATAGATCATATAAATTAAAATTGTGAGAAAAGTGTAATATGTGGATGGTAGATAAAACTTTTTTACTAAAAGAGGTGGTCCAATTAAAAGGGCATCTTATAATTAATTATGTCAATGAATCATTAAATCATGGAATGAGGTGACAGTAAATTGTGTTAAAAGAAGTATTTTATGAAGTATGTATTTCACATTCCACAAAAAAAGAAAATTCAAATCTATAGAAGTTGAATTTAGCGATGAATTGGTTGTTAACTTAGATAGCATGCAAAATACTGAAGAATTTGACGGGTTTGAACAAACATTATAACATGAATTTTGATATTATCTTAAATCGAGAAATTTTATGGTAATTTGTTTCTCTTTTAAGAATATATTGTAGTTATAATTTTATAGTAAAGATAATAAATGATATCTGCTAAAGGTGAATGATAAATTTTCTTCAATTATAACTCATCTAAATGTATTTTGATTGTAATTATATATATTTAATAACAATTCATATTCTTAGATGTCTAATTCTATCACTAATAAATATTATATATCAAATGCTTCATTTTACTGAAACAAAAATATTTATATAGTAATGCCGAAGTTTTTATAGTCCTGTTCTCATAATAAAATCAATCTAGTTTATTTAAAATATACATTAACAATTATTTATTTATGTAAAAAGAAATTTACTAACTTGATTCCAATAATTTTTCTTAAAATAGATTTTGTAACTTTTAAATATTTATTCATTTAAAAGTTCTTTATGAAGAGTTACATATTTATAATATTTTAAGAAATTTCGTTCAACAATTTTTAAAAAGTTTCTTCATTTTGGTAAATATTTAGATTTTCGATTTTTAATTTGTAATTCAAGTATATAACATTTAAGCAATATTAAATAAATTCAAATAGTGTTAGAGTAACGATATCGTAGAAAACTTAATCTTTAACTTTGATAATATATTTTATATAATCAGTAAATTGATATTTTAAATTATTAATCATGTTTTTTCTATTATTATTTTAGTAGTTTATTTTAAGTGAAGATTTTATAAGAGTTCATTTATTTGATAATAATCATTTTTGTACATTTATTTTTTAGTAACAAAATATCTTTTTATATATTTCATAGTATGATTAAGCTCTACTCAGCCCTTTAATCATCTATATATTTATTTTTAAAATAAAGTTTTTTTTAATTTTTGTAAAATATAAGTTATATATAATTCAATATTTTATCATTGAATAATTAAATAGCTTCTTATATGTACTTTATAGTATTAATTTAACTAATATCGAACAAATATATATAATTTATTAGTCACTTTATTTTTATTTAAAATATGGTAAAAATAACAACTTATTAGCTTTATTTCCAAAATATTTTAACTATTCCTTGTATTTTAATATTATCAAGGTAAGTACATTATTAATAGTATTAGGTTGGAAACTATGAAAGGGGCGTTTTTTATATAATCTATGTTCATCTGCGATGCGAAGAGATACCTTGTAAAGTTCTTTTGATATTTTGATTTATAAAGATTAAAGATATTCTCATTACTCATTTCATAAAGTTTTTTTTGTGTTGATATGCTATTTTTATTTTACATATTAAAATAGTTAATTATCTACCAGAATTGTTTTACTTAGCATTCTATCCTTAACTATTTCCAAAAAGAAGAGTTGAATTAATTGGACTTGCAAAATTATAATTTTAAAGATTAAATTGAAGATTACATAGTTATATTGCATATATAAAACACATGATATTTAAAATAAATTTTTAAAATCTATAATTTTTATTTTTAAATGTTTGCAAATATCTTTAATTTGTTCAAAAATAAGATCTTTTTATTAAAAATATTTTAAACTATTTTTTGCAATTTTTTTCTAAAAAATAACAACATTTACAAGTTTCTATCATTTTGATAGTCTCATAAATTTCTATAATAATTTTTAAAAAGTAATGAAACTAACTTGTAAATCCCTGATTATTATGTATTTGATTTAACTAAAATTATATTTTTTCATATAGTTCGTTCCCTTTAAAAAAATTATATTTATGGTCTATATATTTTTAACTACTAAAAATACCATTAAAACATCATAGTCATGGTTTTTATTTTTAGTGTTCAAACAATTCAAATAAAGTTCAAATCAATAATTATTTTAATATACCCTAGTAAAAAAGATGAAAAATTATTCTTTACCTCTTTTCTAGAAAAAATTAAACTTTTTAAGTTTTACCTAATAAAGAACAAAAGGAACGTCAATTATGCTTTTAAGACGTTCTAAGAAAATTGTAGAATAAAATATCAATTTTATCAAACTAAAATTATTATTGTTTATAATATTTGCTTCCCATTTATGTAGTTTATGTTTTATTGACTTTACTACTTTTATTCTGAAGTTAATCTTAATCATAATATTTATTCTTATAATTTCTTGATTAAATACTTGCATGCTTTATTTTTTAACTCATTATCTGACAACGGACGTAAAAATAATTTTTTTTAAAGAGAAAAAATTTTACAATATCACAATAAATTTGTTTATTCAACAGAAAAAACTATAAAAATAACTCTTTTTATAGTATGAAATATTATTTTGGCCTAATTAAGTTTATAAAGTATTTAAATATGCATTAAAGAAAGAATATTAATTATTAAATTTAAAATAAAAATATATTTTTTGAAGTTTTTGAAATAAATTATATTTTTATTCTTTTATACTTTTCTTCATAAATATGTATTGTTTCCATCATTAAGATAAAATTCCTGATCATGAATAACAATTATTCACAAAAATTCAATATCAAATATTTCGTTATTACTTTTTTAGATATTTTTATTAATTATTTAACATTTGTCTTCTTATTTAAAAATTATTTTATATGTATTGTTATAGACAACATTTTAAATATATTTATTCCGAAATCTTTTTTCATTTATTTGGATAATGAGCCCTTATAGATGCATCATTTTTTTAATATGCAAATAGTTGTAATAGATATCTATAATTTTCAAAAATCGTTCATAGATGGTACTTGAGCGACCAGTGTCATAATGTTTTTTAGTAGTTTATTAACAAAAAATATCATTTATATAAAATATATAATCAAAAACATTGTTTTGGAGTTAGAAATGAGTAGAGTTTAAAGGAATACAATGGTATCATTAATTAATCATAAAATTCCCTTATAAATTACATAATATAATATAACATAACACAACCTAAAATATTATTAATTTGCTCGAATACGAATTTTAGTATTAAATTTAGTAATTATTAAACTTGAATAATTTATTATTATTTTCCAACATGATATCTGCGTAAAATCTCATTAAAGACTAGTAAATTTGATTCAAAGAATTATTAAAAGTTATAATGCAAGATATTAAAATCTTGCTATTTAAAATGCTAAAAACTTGTAAATATTTATAGTATTAATATGACAATTTTTTGAACTAACATAGCTCATAATTGGATCTAGTATATTTTTTGTTACACTATTAACTCTATTATAATTATAAATCTATACTTTCTTGAATCTATTTTTTACTTGTTAAGAATTAATTATACATTAATTACTCAAGAAATATTATAAAAACTTTATCACAGTTTGATTATTTAAACTTACTCCTGTTGTAAACTAATACAGTCATCTCTCGTTTATCTATAAGAATATAAACAAAACAAAATTGCGGATATTAAGGTGTTTTATTTTTGCGTATAAATAATGTAAAAAAATCTTTCTTATTTTATCAAAAAATCAGTTATTTTCTGCTGTCTTTTCAGTAGATTTGATCTTCTCATTACGGAATCTTTATATTTATGTAATATTTTTTTTTCAAATGGTATAACATTAACATAATCAAAAATATCATTTTGATATAAATGGGTTTCAAAAATATTCAAAGTCTCCATTAATTGTGATTCAGAAACGAAATTCTGTTGTTTTTGTTAAATAAAATTATCATAATTTTTATTTTCTAGGATGAATTTTTTCAATTTTTTTGCTTTCAAAATAAATTATTTTCTTCCTGTATTAATACCTGAATTATTTCATGATCATCAAGAGTTCTTTCCACGTCTACAAATCCTTCAATTTAATAAAATTGTCTATTGATTCATCAATTGCATTTTGAGTCAAAGTTTTATTAAGTTCATTTAAATAACAATTTTCCCGTTTTTGTTACTACATCTACAACTATAATTCCAGATTTTTTAAAACAATTTTTACTGTCACATAATCAACTAAGTTCCAAGATTTGAAAAACAAATTTGACCTATTGGTTATTTTTCCCCCCTTAAAAATAAAATTATTTAGATTAAAATATTTTAATCAAAAAGTTAAAATTTTATAATAATATTAAAAACAAAAGTCTATTATATTCCAAGAAAATCTTTTTAATAAACATAAATGTAATTAACAATAATTAACCAAAAAGTTTAATAAGTTCGGTGCAGCTCTCAGAAGTTCCGTTAGAAATTAAATCTTTCCACAACCATCCATAGATGTATGGTTCTAACTTTTCTCCAAGAACACCATTTATCATTTTTATTCGGTTTTTAAATTTATTACAGTAGCTTTCAATGCTATCAATATTAACTTGAGTTTCAGGATGCAAAAAGTGCAAGGTATGGTTAACAGTGTGATGTTCATACATCATTTCATTTATTTCATCAAACGCTCTGCACTGGTCACTCATAATTATTGATCCGTTTCTACAAACAAGAGATATAATTGGTAGCAGAGTGTCTAATGATCTGTCTGGAACTATTTGCATAAATATTTAGACTACTGTATATGAGTTAATAGCAATTCCAAATAACTATATTTCAGAATATGTTGCCCATCCTCTGTGATACTTTGAATTGTTCCTAAACAAACTCTCGTCTATTTGTCATACTATTTCAATTTACGTTCAAATCTATTGGATTATCTTCTAAATATCGCATGCAAGCTAGACGAATGTCATCATAAAATCCTATTAGCACTTTGTCATCAATGTTATAGTTTCTTTTTAATTTTACTGTGACGAATTTCACCTAGACAATACCAAATCAACTGCAATTATAATTTAAGATCAAAACGATATCTTTCAAATATGGAACCTAATCTGATGCTTTTATACTTTTTATAATCGCTACAGTTTAAAGTCATACGTCATTACGCCTTTCCATCCTTGTTCCTAGTGTATGGTTTTATTACAAAGGCAGTAACACAAATACGACATTTATGTAGCTGCTTAAGAATAGCAATTCGTCTAAATTAGTTATTTAAATCCTATCTATCACCACTAATCAGTGGTTTGATAGTCATACTATAAAAATGTTCTCTCATATAGGATAAAATAACAAATTTAATGACAGTAATCAAATCAAGCTTTGTAAAATTTTCAACTTTAGCATTTTTACTAAAAGTTCTACTAATAATCTTTTGTAAATTACCTTAAACGAATGAATAATTTGACAATCCATTGATAGTATATGAGCAGTCATTTTTGCTGGAAGAAAAACAATTTTTATATGGCTCAGATTTTGAACTTGAATACGAGAAGATGCATTGTTTACTAAAAGAATTATTTTATTATATCATGGTATCATTAGAGAGTTAATTTGATTTATATATTCTGTGAAAATTATGACAGTCATCCACACCTTTCGATTTTAGGCATATTTTTCATTTATATTTTGATTGAAATTGTGTAATTAAAAATGTTCTTGGTGCATTGGCCATGTGTATAATCAAAGGCTTGATCTTATACTTTCCTGTTACATTACAGCACAAAGCTATAACGAATCTTTATTTTGAATTTTATTTAGCACTGATTTTTTTTAGCAAAAGTTCTGTTTGGAATCAATTCGTAAAACAAAGCTGTTTCATCTAAATTAAAACAATTATTCTCAACGTACTCTTTTGTGACTTTTGCATAATTTTTTTCTTAGCCTGTTGTACATCATTCAAGCTAACTTTGTTAGCTTCAACTTCAATCTTTCTAGACTTAAAATTATATCTTTTATATTTTTGCATCCAAAAGTAAGAGTATTTAAAAATAGTAATTTTTAAATCTTCACCCAATTTTCGAGCATTTTTTCGTAACATCTCTTCGTTAATAATAGCATTTTTATTATTCATTTGGTTTATCCAAATAAAAAGTGCATCTTCAAGTTGCTTTTGAGCACTGTTTTGAAATCTTGTAATGTTTGACGTAAAACATTTTTTGCTATAAAAACCTACTTTTCTTGGCTAGTTTTATATTATTAATGGTTGAATGGCTTATTTCAATTTTATACTCTTTTAATATAATTTTTGATTTTTAACTGACATATCTTTTGTTTTAAAAGCTTTGAAATTGTTTGACATTTTCTTTTCAGTTCCACGGAGCATAAAAATTTTTCATAATTTAAAATATAATCCCGATAGCGAATTTTTGGATGTAATTTAAATATTATTTATCATCAAAAACATTAAAAAAAGTCAGAAACCGAATTTTCGGATAAACTAGGTATTACTGTAATCAATTTTGTAAGAAACTGATATTTAAACACCTTTAGTCGTATAAAAATCGATATTTATTAAACTTTTGATATTTGTGAAATAAAATACCCTTTATAATTTTCTTTGAACTAACTTCCTAAATTTTACATTTATGAAGAACTTCAAGAATAATATTTTTTAGCTAATTTTTTTTAAAAATCCAAATTTATTTTTAAAAATTTTAAATTACTCATTTTTTTTATTAGAAATTAGTCCTGGATTTTTATTTCTTTCGTTATACCGTACACATTTATGAATCTGAAATTGTATTTTTCCACTTTATCAAAAACTTTTCTTATAATGTATGTTTTAAGAGAATAAAAAATTAAAAATTCTAATTATATTAAAGATAATTTACATCTCGTACACACTTTTAATGTTATCAGTCACAACAAAAAATTCTCTATTTTAAAAATTAGGTGATAAAACTGACAATTAATGCTAATTCAGTTAAAAATAGGTTCTAAAACAGTTTTATCGGTCTTAATTTATAGATAATACTTTCTTTTAACATCAATAGGTTAAAAATTAAAATCAATTAAGCTGTCAATATTTATTTCCTCTATTAATTATTTCCTTTCAATATTCAATTTTGTGCTTGGGAAGTTTCAAAATATTTGATATAAGCAGCAATTTTAACTTATTTTGTGTATTATCACCACAATCATCATATTAAGTTTGTTTTTTGCATAAACTATAATTTATTGGTTTTTTTTAGCAGAGTACTATTATTTTTATGATCAAACCTTAAATTCCTTAATATAATAATGTAAATTGAACTATGAACTAAAACATTTAAATTTACACATAAAAACTAGAATAAGATTTGATTCATTGTCTAAATTACTGGTAGGAAAAGTTTTTTTATGGGTCATAAATTTTGATAAGTAATATACAAAGGCCAAAACTATTTAAAAAATTGATTTATTTTAAAATATAATATTATAAAAACATTATAGCCTTAAGCATAAATGTTACAAATTACCGTAAATAATAATTTAACTTTTATAAAAGAACCTTATATAGTGGGTTTGTGAGACATAAAATTATTTTTTATTTTTCATAATATTTTAAAAGCCGGTTTTATCTATGACCGATAAACTTTTAGCAGTTAAAAATATTATTTTCAAGTCGTTTAACTTTGTATTTAATTTTTCGACATTTCATGATAAAAAAGTCTGTTCGCACGAACAAGAGTATAAAAAATTGTCATAATTTTCTAGAAAGGAGCAATCATCTTAAGGTATTCTGCTTTCCGGAGTGCTTTATAAAAATATAGTTTTTGAAATTTGAAATTTTTGTTAATGGATACTGTAATGCATTTCAATGATTTTCAACTCCAATTCTCCAGATATATTTCAAAATCTATATTTAATGTATTTAAAAAATATCTAAAGAAGATTAGATATAATTAAAATCTTAAAAGGTAGTTTCAAATTCTGTGTAATGTTTATTTATATCTTAGCTCAATTCTTTTAGTTTAACTTAATTTACTAGCATCATGGATTTTAAAGCATAAAAGGTATAAAATTGGTATTGAAAAGGCAATTTTTTATAATAAAACTTAGATTTTTGTCTATAAACTAGTTATTTACTTTTAAGTATTTTATTGATTTGTAATAGGTTTAAAAAAATGGTTAAACTTGCTAAATTTTTCGTCAATTTTGGTCTTAAGATTTGAAAATCAAATGATTTTTCTGTTTTTTTCTTAACAAAATATTCTATTTTCCCTTTTAAACTACATGGCAGATCAAATTTATATTTATAAATTATTCGTCTTCTTCAAGTTTAGGAAAAAGAGTCAGAATAATTTGCATAGACTTTAATCAGAAATATTTTTGTGCACAAGCCTTGTACTTAAATTTTATTAATTAATTTTAAGACCACATTTACTATAAGAGTGATTACTACTTCAGTTTAACAAAGATTATTCTGATGAATTTAAAAATTGTAAAAATCCATCTTTATTAAGATTGCAAAAATACTTAAAAATAAAAATTTATTTTAACTCTATATGTGGTTATATTTTTAATTTTTAAAAAAGACAATATAATTTTATAAAAAACTGCGGAAAATTGGTTTTAAATTATTTGATCATCGTTTATCCTTTCATGGATTGCAAAAAAAAGAAATTATTCAATATTATTATATTTTTAGTCAATCCCTCAAAATTTAAGATTTATAATTCAGTATTCTTACTTCTATATATCATTTTCTTCCATCTTTATGCAAAATTATATTGATTATTTTATTCATTGACTACGTAAATTTGCATATTTGATGCTATAGCATCTATTCGCGTCGTTACTGTTTTTAGCGATGAATTAACAGACTAAAATTATTTTTTATATTGAAAAAAAGTTTTACTCATAGATGTCATATTATTTCATATAAAATTCTCCTTCTGATTATTTTAACTACTTTTTAATCCCAATACACCATTCGATATAAAAGCTTTTTGAACAGTTTTTTTCTTTATAAACGTATTCAATTGAACAACCTTGTTTTACGATTTCTATATTTGGTTATTAAATTTTTAGTAGTGAAATAAAGAATATGATTAAAATATTTAAATATAGGATTTGTTTCATTAAAAATAAAACATTCTAGGTTACCTTTATATTCCATATATAATATTTCCTTTCCCATCCTTATTTAGATAGTCTGTACTTATAATCATGGAAAAATTATTCTAAATAAAACCCATGCATGTTGAAAATAAGTTAGAAAAAATGATTTTAATGACTAATGAACAGTGTGTTGTTACCTTATGAGCAATAATTTTATTCTCCATTCGGTACAATTTCAACCATGCCTAACTTAAATGCAGTTAAAACAACGCTCTACCCGTTGGATTGGGTATGAATGGAGATATTTAAATTATAAATGTGATCACTATCAGACTAGTATTTCACTTTAAGGAAATATTAGTTTTTGTACATTAGAAATACAAGTTGGCAATTTTTAAAAAAAAATGTCTATTGTGCCAAAGGATTAAACCAGTCAGAGATAATGCAATTTGTTGGTTTTTCAAGACAAACATTGAGAAAAATCAGTAAAATATAACAAAAATTAAGTTTAACTATTAATTGTATGCTATAAAATTGAGTGGTCCTGGTATAGCTGTACAAGTTGATGAGGTGATGCTTAATACAAGGTTAAAAGCCACAGAGGACGGGGATTACATGAAAAGGTTCGGGCACTTGTGATAGTGGATACTTAAACTTTACCAGGATTTAGTTTTGTGCAGATTGTTGAAAACAAGTCAAAGAGAGTATTGCTTCCAATAATTGGTCAAGTTGTTTGTTGTGATCCATCATTTACACTGATGAATGAACAAGTTATAACGATATTGGAAAATTGACGCGGTACAAAAATACAAATTGATGCCATAAATACAATTTCAAATGTCCTATTACAGGTGTCTACACATGGACTGTTGAAAGCTTCAGCAACAAATAAGCTCTTAAGAATAAAGAAATGAATGGTTTAAATTATGAAGTTAGGAGGTTATTTTTTGATGAGTTTAATTTTCTTGATACTTTTAAAATTGATTCTTACAGCAAAATGCTCGAATAGTTAAAAAAATAAATTTTTTGTTACGGAATATTTTTTTCAATTGTTATTACCGAACAATTTTTTTTCATGATCCCGGTACTCACTTTTATTCAATACTTTCTTTTTTTACTATTATTACATTACTGTAGATTTTTTTAAAAGATTATGAATGTAATAAGTTACATGAAAGATCAATAATAAGAGAGGATTTAAAAGAAAATTTATGTTAAATATGCCGCTTTGATAATTTAAGCTAAAAAGTAGTAAATAGGAACTTGGCTCACTCGCTTGTCACAGCATCCCTCATTTCACTCGAACTTTCGCCTATTATCACCTAGCAAATAGAATAAGTGGCTAGTTAAGATTTAAATATAACAAATCTATCTATTATTCTTCTAAGCAGAATCTAATTAATGCTTCATAATAGTCAAAAGATAAGTAAAAATGATTCATTTGGATGAAGCATTGGTGAAGTTGGTAAAATAATTTTACTAGCATTAATATAGATATCATTAGTCTAAATGATACTGCTTTATTTCTCAGTTAATTTTACAAAATAAAGAGTAGATGAGTAAAACTGTGATTTTTTTGGAAATTTGTGCATTTTGGGGGAAATTGTATATGATTTGATAATTTGAGCATTTTTGGAAATTTGTGCATTTTGGGGAAATTGTTTATGTTTTGAAATTTGTGCATTTTGGGGGAAACTGTATATGTTTTAAAATTTGTGCAATTTGGGGAAATTGTATACTTTTGGAAATTTGTTCATTTGTGAATTTTGGGGGAAATTGTATATGTTTTGAAATTTTTGCTATTTTAAGAAAATGTTATATTTGTGAAAAAATTTGCATTTTTGGAAAATTATATATTTTTGGAAAAATATTTGAATGGAAGATAAAAAGAAATAATCAAATTAAAAATCAATGTAATTTTTATAATATAAGTAACTCCCCAAAGTATTATTTTTTTTATCAATCGGATACACCCAGTAAAATGGGGAGAGATAACTGCTTTTCTGTGCTACCGAAGCATTGCTTTTTTTCTAAAAAAATTTTTGGATCTTGCTTACACTTCTTCTAAATTTTTAGTATGAATTGAACTCTTCAGCAGGTCTAAAACGTGTAGAAAATGATTAATTGTTCTGTTTTCTAAATTTAAGTAAGAATTAGAAATATTTTTTCTATAAGCTTTCCAACAATCAGTTATTACAACTGTTCTCAGAAGTACAAATCTTTCTTAAAAATACCTAAAATAGTAGTGCTGTTTTGATTGGGACCGGAACTATAAAGCAATTTCTTGAATTGAGCTCAATTCTTCCAATGAATAATTGGTTGTTTTATAAACTACCTCTATTATATTTTCTTGTAAAGAACATTGATTTATATATTTCTATAAAAGATTAAATTCAATTAACAGAGGCTCCCAAATTGGGTTTCTTCCAAAGAGAGGGTTAAGGCTTTAACTTCTCTCAAAAATTGACAAATGTGCCGATTGTTTTCCTATCAACACCAATTTCTTTCAAATATTGCCAAATTCGTTTCCTTTTATGTATTTAAATACAGCTAGTAAAATTCTACTAAACTCCTAATTATTACTTACAAGGAAAGACTTATTGGTAAGTGATAATAATATAGTAAACGGTTTTGTACATATCCACTTATTAATGGACTGCTTTCTTTTTACCATGAATACTGACGTTTCTATTTAGTATATTGGACAAACCATACGATTTCGAATGAGTTCCAATATCGACATGAACTCCAGTAATTCTTTGGAATCCAGCAAATTTGTATGTACATCCGTCCTGGGAATTAAGTTGTTTTTATTTGTTCTGTATACAATATTTTATGTTCATCCACTAAATAAAATTTTTTTTTCTCTTCCCACGGCTAATTTTAATTCAATTATTATCCCAAGAATGAACAATTTTACTTACCTACAAAATAAAAATAATAGCTATTTGTACTAAGAAAATAATTTTATAGTTATTTTTTAATATTTTATCTTGGTATTTAATTAATTTGTTTTATTAATTAAATATGTTCTTTAATATTTTATGTACATTTTTGTTATACCATGAAAGCCTCATCAATAATAACATATAAATATTTAAATAGAGAAAGTTATGTCGGTATTCTTGTTTATTCTTTTCCTACGTTTCAAAGCAATTTGTATGCTTTCCAGATACTAAATCAATAAATATTTTATTACATTTTACAACTTAATGAATATTATAAATATTCATACCACCCTTTCCATAAAAATAATTAATTCTAAGCTGATTTTTTTTATTATTGATATAATTATTTCTTGGTTCGCCTTTAAACTAGAATTGATAATGTTTTATTTTCCATACTAAAAAATCCCGAAAATAAAATGATATTTTACATGTCTTTTGGTTGATATCTTCTTTGTAAAAATAACAAATGATCAATTTATGCTTTAACATCTATTTCGTCTCAATGTATAGTAAAATACATAAATCACATAACAAACTTCTCTGAGGGAATTTATTTAATATACTATTAGGTACTTGTCAACAGAAACTTAATTTTTTTCATAGGGTATTTTTCATAATTTAAATAATTAATGAATTTTATTAAAAGATGTAATATAATATTAGATCATTTAGATATTCTTAAATTAGTCTTTTTTTTTAAATCCATTTCAAATAGAATTAAGATCTATTTTTGTGTTGGCATGTGATTTCCTTCATTATTTGATCACAAGTAAAATTTTTTTTTCTATCTAATTAAATTTTTATCATCAAAGATACTTAAGGTTCTACAGCTATCTTCTAAAATAATGAATATTTGGTTTAAATTAATTTTTGATAAAGGCAAACTCATTATTTGATATTATTAGTACTTTATAAGCTTGATTCAAACTATTTCCAGTATATTCTCCTATTTTTATATATGAGTTACATAGATGTCAAATAATATTTTTACGTCAGATGTGACATAAAAAAATCAAAATTTTAAAAAAGGATTTAAACCAGGCGCGTGCAACCTTTTTTTAATGTTGAGCCATTTAATTGCTTATTTATGTATAAATGGGCCGCATATAATAAAATAAGTATTTTTTTATTCAAAATTTATTAAAAGATTATTAAATATATATTATCCTTTAAAAACCACATAGTTTATATAAATTTTTAAGCATATAAAAATATTTCAAGTAAAAATTTTAAATAAAATTTTTGAAAATGATGATTATTAAGTATTTCGCCTTTGTTGGTGTTATATTTGTAACTGCTAAACGCAAATATTTTTAAGATGAGAATCTGTCATTGAAGATCTTTTTTTTTGTTTTAGAAATTTTCATCTATGAAAAATATTGCTCACATGAGTATGTAGTTAAAAACAAAGACAAAAATAAATCTGCAAAATTTTTCAGATTCGGAAATTTATCTGCTGTTAGATGTTTTTTATAAAATTTGATTAGTTCACATTCTTCAAAAATATACTTTATTTGAGAGTTAGATTGCAAATCTATAATTTCCATCTGTGAAAACTCGGGTACGTCTTCTTCTTATTGAAAAGAGAGAAGTAACTTTACAAACTTCGTTTTCTTTCGCAAGAAAATCGGTAAATCTTTCATTAAATTTTACTGTTAAATCCTAAAGCTCGCAAGCAAAAATTTAAGTCTTTAATAGAACACGATTTTAGGTTCAAAAATTATACATGTTATTATTCTCCAGTTGATAACGCCATAATTTTAATTTTATTATGAACGACTTTATGTTAGTAATAAAAGTGTAAATATTCATATTTTTACTCTGAATACTTACGTTCAAATTAGATACATGTTATATAATTCCACTAAAAATGCAAGATCTGCTATTAATTGTTCTTTAAAAAGTTTGGCAATTCTTTTACCTTTAAAATCAAAAAACAGTTTGATCTAAGGTAAAATTTAAAAAAACGCAGTAAAACCTTTGACCTGCTCAACACACGAACTTTAATGAATTAAATAACATCACCATATTCTGGGTCTAACTCTTCCAAGAACTATTTGAATTGACGGTAGTTAAGATCTATGGATTTAATGAAGTTGACTGTTAAAACAACAATATTCATAACATTTTTCATTTTTATTTTTTTTGCACACAAATTTTCAATGTGTAAAACGCAGTGGCAAACAAATAAATTATTACGATATTCTAGATTTATTTTATCCAACACAAGTTTTACCAATCCCGAATAACGACCTCTTATCGAGAGAGCTTTATTAGTTGTAAAACGTTAAGCTTTTCAATCGGTAATTCATATTCACCTAAAGAATTTACCAATTCAGTATAAATATCCAATGGTTTTGTAGTTCCTTTATGTATCTCCCAAATCCAAAATTTTTTCTGTTATGTTCAGATCTGAATATACGCCTTGTATAAAAATGACAAGTTGTGCGGTATCAGATAAATCAGTGGTTTCATCAATAAAAATTGAAAAATAATTAAACAATTTTGCGCGTTTTTTCAAAGTTGATTCAATATTTTGGGCCATTTCATCTACTCTTATTGTTACTGTGAAACGTGACAAACTAATATCGCTAAAATCAGATTTCTTATCAGAACAAATTAGTTCAAACGCTGCTTCAATACATTCTTTTACTATAAGTCCATCAGAAAATGTCTTTTAGCATTTCGCCAGTATATTACTTATAATATATCTAGCTTTTGTAATATTATTTTCATTATTTGGCTTTTTTGTGAACATTTTTTGTGTTGAGATCAATCTGTTTTTTAATCTCTTTGATTCTTCTTCCTTACAAGCATCAGACAATTTATCATAATTTTCAGAATGTCATTTATAATAATAACGTTTAACGTTGTATTCCTTAAAGACAGCAACATTTTCAAGAAACATGAGACATAGCGGTTTGTTTTTCCTGTTTATAAAAAAATACTGACATGTCCATGATTCTTCAGATCCTCGATTTTTATCTTTTAATGTTCGTTTAATCTTCAATGATATCATATTTGGGCTTTATTTGTTTAAAAAATTATATTTTGATATTTGAAATATAAATAATTGTTTGATTTAAAAAAATAAAGGTAAAATATAGTTTGCTTAATTATTATTTTTTTATAAAAATAAATTCCAAAATTTTAATTATCGAGCCACAAACTTGGTATTTTGTGCCGCAGGTTGCACGGGCCTTGTTTAAAGTATTAATTGTATTAATTACTGTTGGAATATCTAATCAAAAAGCAAATTTTAACCCTAAAAAAAAAATTTAATTTAATCATTAATTTCTTGAAAAACTTCACGAAAAAAATTATTTTTTAACATAAATTCATCTAAAATCCCAGGTATAGAACTTCCACATAAAGCTTTCATCAGTTTTATTAATAATTTTATTTTATTCCACAATGATTTAATTTTTTGCGTATTTGTGTGTGATAGTGGATCAACAAAATTCTGAAAATGATTTACAATAAAAGGCTTGGCAACAAATTACCTAAATTTTCATATGCTTTCCAACTATAATTATAAATAATAGAGCCTGAATGGCAAACTTGCTGAATTATTAGAATTCAAGTATTCCAAAATCGATCATTTACAAATTTTTAGTAAACCTTGACTAGAGAATATGCAGTATCTGCAATGGCAAATACCCAAATTCTATTTTCAGGATGACTACCAACATGATTTTTTAGCTTGTGTCTGAATAAACTTTCATCAATTTTACAGACCACACCGTTTCCGCCAAGTTGAACAGGATTATGAATAAAAAAAATTTCTGCACAATGAACGAAGTTTGAAAACAACACGCTTCAAGGTATCATGAAAAATAAAAACTTCTGTCAAGATAAGTCTTATTTTTTGTGTTATTGTGCCATTTTTACATTATTTTGGTCAAATTATTGAGTGGAATTTTAAAATCTAAAAAAAAGGTGTTTTCACCCATTGAAATGTATTTTTTCTATTTAAGACAATGTTTGTTCATAGATCTTCATGCAAAAGCATCCGAATTTCTTGCATATTTAACTTGTTTAAACTAAAAGAACAGCTCGAACATGGTTTTATGTTTGGAATCACTCCTTTATATTTACAAAAAGATAAAGAATTTTGAAACTAAGACATTGCAAATAAAATTTCTTTTTTGATCGGAATATCTTTATTAATGATTGTATACTGGTAACTAAAAACAAATTTATGCTAGAGATTTCTGTAAAATACAAAATTATTATCAAACCATAAAAATAAATGTAATTAATAAACACCAAGTTTTTATTATAGATATTTTTGATAATTAATTTGAAATATTAATATGTCAGAAGAAAAACAGCAAGTTTCTTGAAATTGTAATTTTCTATGATTTTTATATACTCAAGTATATAAATTATTTCTATTTCGATAAAGTTTTACCAAAATATTATTTAAAATGCAACATGCTTTTAAATATATAAAATAATGTAGTTAAACTACAGTTTACATTTTGAAATCTATTTTTAAAACTACTTTTTTCTTGAAACCAGCTATAAAAACATTTTTAAAATTAAACTTTAAATAAAAGATTATTTTATTAGATATCTACTGACTTGATGAATTAAATAATTGAACATGGAGATTTAAAAATAATTTTAATTAAAATGTCTCAAAATATCTCTGCTAGTATTTTGATTTCCATAATTCCAACCTTATATCTTTTAGAACATTTGTCAAATTTGATAATTTATTGAAAAATTATTTTTTAAAACTAATGTAACCTAAATTTACATGAACAAATGTAAAATGTATTATTTGATTAAAGTTTGAACCAAATTTATGGGCCTATATAAATTTACTGTATTTCTTATTTTTATCTGAAAGTTCCCAAATAAATTGAAATTCTTTGACATTCGTGGTATCCTTATATAATTCACAAAAACATGATGCCGAATAGTTTTGAAAAGCTAATTTAATTAATTAAACATTATTGGATTTTTTTGATTTTTTCTATTATAATTTTTAAGTGTAAAAAAAACGTGTTTGAAAAGTGTAAAAAAAAATACATCTTACCAAAAATTAATTACTCTTACTATTTTCCTTAAACTCTGATTCTTTATTATTAGATTAATTGCTTTAATCATTCTTATATTATAAATTGTATCTTCTTAAAAGAACATAAAATATAATAATTATTTTTTTTGTTTTTGTACTTTTCTATTACATTTTAAAGCTCTATTAGTTACTAATAAGTTCATCCTGGTTTTATAATTTAAATATTATTATCTATTATTGCTAAAATAAACTTGTACCTTTTATATAAGTTTTGTGATTCTAAATAAATAATTTACCCCATAAAATTTAAAATCTTTGCATTATCATGTCAAATAATAAATTTTTAAAATAACCGGTGCTTCTCTACTATCCCCTAGCCTAAAAAAATAAAAAGAAAAAAAAAAACTGAATTATTACAAAAAAATCAGATAAAAATTTTCAAAACAAATAAATTTAGATAACCAATTATAATGTTAAAAAACATATAAGGCCTTAATATCATTAAAAAAGTGTTCCAGCCTGTTCTTAAATCTTCGTCTCTAAACAAAACAGATTATATAGCTAATTAAAGTAGAACGATGAGTCCCGTATCTTGCGTTATGTGGAATCTTATCTTTTTGCCACAAAGATTCTACGTGATTTGTAGTTGCTCGGGTCAACGTGTCCAAAGATTTTCTTTTATCTTTGATAGTCTGATGAGTAAAAAAAATCATTTTATAAAGTTGTATTAACTGTGGCTTCATCCGTTGTATTAGTTGATCCATCACAAACAAAATCCTTAATTAATGGAAAAAGGACTGAAAGTTTTTGTTTTGGAAAAAGCAAGAGAAAACAATTTTTGTTTTCGATACAATAACTTCTGAAAATCTAACATGCATTTCCCAACCTTCCAACATTAATTTGCGCTTGACTAGATGCATTTAGTCTAGTTCTACTCTTTTCGCAACCCTAACAATTTGTATTTCATTAAAAACAAAATAAAACATTATAACTTCATGACAATATGACAAACAATCAACTATTTGAGTATCACTTTATATGCTACATTTCCTAATTATCTATTGAAAAGAATCTTTTCCCTCAACAAAAAAATAAATCAATTTTTAAATTTTACGTATTTCAAGTTTTATCCCTTGAAAAAAGTATTCTTTAGAGCTAAATATTCTTTTCTGCATCTAAACGATGCACACCTAAAATAAATGCCATAATTTTTTTCACTATTTCGTTCTCGCATAGTTGTATTTCCATCACATGTACAAATTTTTTTTATTTGGTATAAGTCCAAACTCCTGTGCTAATATAACAGCACTTTCCTCATCAGAGCATCCTCTTATAAAACGATTAAAACTCTTTATGCCTTCCTTGCTCATTATCTATAAAAATGTTAAATTAAAATATAAAACTGATTTTTTAAAAATCAAGTGTTTTTTTTATGAAAATAATGTTTAATTTTTTAGAATAGGCGGGGATACTGGTGAAATGCCTATAACCTAAAATTTATTCAAAATTTTTTTAATCAAATTTTTTTTTACATGTACTAAAAATAACTTGTGAACTAGTATATGCGTAAAATTTGGTGTTTTTGGAAAAAATTGATGTTTTTGATTTTTTTTTGAATCTTAAAAGAATAAGTTTTTTTAATAAATTTTTTAATCATTAAATTTATTTTCTCTTAGTGTTAATACTAACTCATTCATTCTTTCTCTTCTAGGAATCTTATATTCCCATAAAAATTGAACTAATAAATGTGATCTTTGTTCCAGACTCATTCCTTTTTTTTTGGATAAGAAATATTTGGACCTTGCCCACAATCCTTCGATATTCTGTGTATGTACTGATGGGTCGTTTGGGTCAACGAAATTAATACTGTGATTAATAATTGAATGATCTAAATTATTATTAGAATCCCCAATTGCCCTACCATAGGCTTTTTAACCATCTGTAACAACAAAAGTTCCTGGTTGAATATGCCTTTCCAAGACTAAACCTATTGTCCTAGCATTCCTATTTAAAATAAGAATCATGAAGCATTTTCTGGTGCCTCTTTCTGTTCCCATAATGTACCATTGTTGGTTAAACACTCTCCCATAATATATTTCCTTTTGAAAAAGACAGATTCATCAACCTCAACAGTTTTCCTTTCCCCGTTTTCATCAATCCCACCAATCTGTATATTTTCTGTTCTCACATCATCGAAAATAACTTCTCTTAAAAAATTAAAAAGAGAACCCAATGTTTTCCTGTTTATATTAAATTCTTCAGAAATGTCTTGAATTTTTTCGTTTTTAAATATTTCAGTAAACTAATCAGAATTTTATTAAGTTTAATATTACTACCCGCAAAGAAGGAGTTGTTAACAAAAGACAAAGATTTTCTGCAGGAAAGAATTCACATACATACAAAAGGCGATTTTTTAACTTTTTTAATCACAAGAGATATTTGAGAAAAGCAATGTATTCAAACCATGCTATTTTTGACAAGCTTAAGCCTGGCTAAGAATTCAATCGTTCTTTCTGGTGAGGTACAATTCCTTCTGATAAAATCTTCACTAAAACTAAAAGACATTATTTCCTCTTTGGTATATAAAAGGACCTCTTCTACAATCTTAGTTCTTCTTAATCTAACCATGGTTTTTTAAAAATAATTATCAAAAAATAAACTTTTATATTTTAAAAATATTTTAATTATCAAAAACATCAATTTTTCCAAAAACACCAAATTTTACACATACACCTGTGAACTCACTATGGTGCTTTTTTCAAAAATAAAAAACTAATTCAAAAAAATTACGAAAAAAAAGTTGCTCTTAAAACTAGTATTCCTAATCCAATTAAGCGTAACATAATCATTAATATTACTATTGCAAAAATGTTTATTATAAAACTTTTCTATTAAAGTTATAAAAAATAACCTCTTGAATATCAAAATATTTTAGTACCAGATCACCAGGGATTTTGTCTGTTAATTCGCATAGAGGTGATTTTGGGCTGCAAACTTTAATCTTTAACTTATTTACTCAGGGAAGAATTTTGATAATTAATAATTAATTGATTTTGAAAAGAATATTTTACCCATGATATGTATTTCATCCATGAAAAATATGGTGGGATTTTACTAAAAAGTAAAAAAATTTACTTTTCTTGGATAAAAAAACCACTAAATGTTAATATAGGCACTAGAAACGGAGCAGAACACAACAATGCCATATTAATTGATGTCGAAAAAGATGAAATCATAAAGCCATAACTCAATGCACACTGATTTGATATTATGACAATTAAAATGTGAAAAAAGAAAAATTTGAATCCTGGTTTCAATCCTTTATTTGTTATCTCTTTATTACCTACTAAAGGATATATTATTAATGACATTATGATATTTTCAATTATACTTGTTGGTAACTAATAGATATTTATTATTTTACTTCTGAAATTGTTTTTGCTAAAAAATAGTAAGCGATCCGATACATGTTTGTTCTATATTCCTTTATAATAATTTCAAATTCGCTTGGAAATGTCTAAATATAATTTTATTTTACAAATGCAGCATTAAGAACAGATTGAAATGTGGTTATTACAGAAACTGTAAATAATGCACCAAGAACGTTTTGAAAATTTTCCACATAAAAACCTGAATTTATAAATAAAAGTCCGATAAACAATGAAAATATCTATATTATTAAATGATATTACCGTAACTTGAAGAAATTTTATTCCCAAGATGAAATAATTTTTAAATATAAGTTTAAAAGCTCTCTCAAAAAGTAATAATACTTGAGAACTTTCACTTGCTTTAAGTTTACTTAAATATTTCTATGATTTACCTTGTTAATACATTTTTTTTCATATTGAGACATTTTAAAACCTACATTTATTAAATTAATTACAGTTAGAGTTTCTACAGGATTATTAGATTTATAGTAGCTAATAATCATCTAAATTATAAATACAAGTTTACATTAATTCTTTCAATAGAATCTTCTTCATTCTCTGGATTTACGCCCAGTGAGTTTATATAGTGATCAGCTGGGTTAAAATGTTCGGGACATGGATAACCACAATTTTCAAAAAACCTAATAGCTGCTTCTTTCTTTCCGTGATAAGCAACTCTTCCCCTTGATAGAATCATTAGGCTATAAGTAGGAATAATAATACTCAGAAAATACAGAAAATATGCTGGAAGATGGTTGATGAATAGTGCATATAATAGTTTTCCCTCTAGCTGCCAACATCTGTAATGTTGATACAACAGATTCAGCGGTAAATGAATCTAATCCAGAAGTAGGTTCATCTAGGAAAAGAATTTGAGGATCTGTCAATAGCTAAAAATGAAAATTAAATTACTTCAGTAACTACACTTAATCTTCTTTTTTCGCCGCCTGATAAAGACGATCCTGAACCATAAGAACCAATTTTAACTGATTTTCGGTTGTAAAGTCCAAAAGATTTCATCAATAAGACAATTCTTTCGTAAATTTCTTTCCCAGACATGCTATTTCCGATCCTCAGAGTAGCCTTAATTAATTTAAAATATAATAACGTGAAATCTTAAATGTTCTTCAACCGTTAACTCTGAAAAGAAAATATCGTGTTGTTGTACATAACAAGAATACTGATTTATATTATCTTCTATGCCGTTTAAATGAATAGTTCCATAACATTTTAAACCTTTTGATTTAAGTCCATATAAAGTATTTAATAAGGTAGTTTTCCCTGAACCACTAGATCCCATGACTGCTAACATAGAACCAGGTTCAGCAAATCCACTTACTAAAACTTTTTATAATATACCATTATCAAGAATCTTAATTTGTTTAAAAATTGATTTTTTAAATGGATTTTTTAAAAATTTGTTGGTTCTTAACTTACTACTATAGACTTCAATATTGTTCCACTCAACTTTGATTTCATTTTTGATTTCATAATTGGTTACATCTGGAGTTTGATTTAATAATTGTTGAATATTTTGAACATTAGCTTCAAGTTCTAAGCAACCCACTTTTTGTAGAGTTTTATCATCAGATATTAAAGTTGAATAATGTTTTTTGGACATTTAGATAATAAACAAGTGTTAAGTTTTTTTGGCTTTAAATATATTTAAGCTTAAAGATACATCTAAAATGTTAAGAAGAGGAAATATTAATTCTTACAATGAATTAACAAGAAAGTAATTAACATTTGTATTTAAAGAGGAAATTAAATTTATTGGTAATAATGGATTATTTTACAGGTAAAATAAAAAGATAAAAAAACTATTAATTAAAAGAAAATAAATCATTAGCAATAAGATAAAAAATTAATTTTTTTCAACAAATGACGGTTATTATAAAGATTCTTATTTTTAAATAAAAGGAACTTATGGTTAAATTCTATGTAAGGTAATTTTATATTCAAAAGACTGATGAAAAATTATTTCGTGAAGGAAATGAAACTCATTTAATTTGATAGTGATTTTGAAGTAACTTTTATATGAATTTATTCTTATTTTATTTACGAATATAGTATTACGAATTCATTTATCCATCAATCAAATATAATAATAAAATAACTCATTAAAATTTTAATAATATTAAATTAGTTTACATTTCAATTGAAAATAAAAATTTTTACTTGTCTTAAACAAGAATAAAGGCATAGAAGATTTTTCACATGTCAATAACTATAACAAAATGTTGAATTAATAACATTTTTATAATTAAACTTTTATAACTTAGTAAGTCTGTAATGAAAATTTAGTTTATACCATTTATATTAATAATTGAAATAATTAAATATTAAAAAATTCATTTATGAGATTTTTGAATCCATACGAGAAAATTTTAAATATAAATTTACATAAAAAATGGATATCGTTTTTTTAGTTAAAAATATAAATTATTATAAAGGAACATAAACATTTTAATTCTTTAATTATATTTTTAGTTAAAATATTTTAGCTATAATAAATATTATTTTCTTTCAAAATTTAATATAATTAAATAATTTGGGCAATTTTAAGGATTTTTTTCATTTCGAAAGACATTATTCATTTATTTTTCCAGGTATTTATGATAAATTTTTATCTGTCAACTTGGTTAAATTCTTTAATATATCAATAAATGCAAAAATAATTCAATTAATAAATTTATATTTTTTGAGTATAAAGATTAATATTGGTACATAATATCATGTAAAAATACTTGAATATTTTTTATATTTTCGTATAAAAGACTAAAATAGAATCCTAAATATCAATAGTTTATAAGGGAAACAAATTAAAAACTAATTATAGTAGTGATATTAGTTATCTGGACAACTGTAAAAGTAAAGCCGATTTTCTTATGTACTAGTTGAGGTATATTAAGTTTTCCGGGTTGTAAAATAAATTCTATTTTAAATATTTTAAATTAAAGACATTTAAAAAAAATTTCCAAGTTGGTTTAAATTTTCAAGGTATAAATATTATTTAAACTTTCAAAAATGCATGAATATTTGTATAGTTTTACATTAAAATATTAAAAACATCAGAATAAGTAAATTACATTATTTGAATTATCCAAACATTATTTTCTATCCATTTTTTAAATATAAAAATATAATAAGATTATTTATATTCATTTTAGAATTCTAAGACTAAAAGATTAATGAAACTAAAATTACCTTTGAAAATTATTTCTTAATCTTAAAAATTATAATAAATAATGATCTTACTATAGTACAACCTATGCTTATCTTTGTTTCCAATCAATACGCTTTCCTCACAAACTTGCAATTATATATTTAAAATTTATTATGAATCTATTTCTGCAAATGTTATTTTACTATTCTATAACTAAATTTAATAAATTAAACTAGTACTATACGTTCTTAATTAAATTTTTTACTTTTTTATAACCCCATTCATCATTTAGAACTAGATACCTTCCATGAACGTTTGTATCAAGCAAAAAAGTTTTATATAAAATCAATTATTCTAATACAAATTGAATGAGATTAGTTCCTAATTAATTCATAATTTGTTTAATATATAACATCATTTATTACTATAAATATATTTAATCTATATAATTGCTTTAAATTAAGAAAACGTACGTTTATATATAAAATAATATTTTACTCTAAAAATCAAATAAAATCTATACATTAAAAAGCTTCATGTTTAATAAAATATATGTATTTATACATACCAAATTTTGCCTTAATGGCTTTAATAAGAGGAAGGTTAATAAATAATAAACTTTAAAAATCTTGTTTCTGCATTCTTTGTTATTTGTTTTGTAGTATTTTTAAAAAGGAATGCCTAAGTAAATTTGTCTGAAAATCTAGTTCTAGGTTCAAAGTTAGCATAGTTTTTAATAAGAATGTTTATTTCTTGTTTAAAAATTAAAAGTCATGTAGATTTTTTTTATTTTAATTTTTAATATATAACATCATCTGCCTCTCAATTAATTATCTTTTCTGATTGCAACTAAATCAGTTTATCACATAAAAGGAGTCCCCTAACAAGTACTAGTAGATCAAGATTATGTACTAGATCTAAAATGTCTTGCCTGATTTCTGCAAGAAAATTTACATTTGCGTAAGTACTTTGTAAATGCACAAATTAACGTGTTTTTGAAAATTAAAAAATAAAATATTGGTTCGTGTATTGAGAAAAAAAATTAACAGTCACGAGCTTTATAATCCTAACCAAATTATGAAATTAACAGTTACAGAATCCTATCTTTATTATAATTTCTTGCATGCGATAACAAAAAAGAAGTTTCCAGTAAGTGTTAAGTTAATAAAAAAATGAATAATTATGCGAACAGTGCGTTGGTTCAACTAATGTTTGTCTTGTTTTGGTTAAAAATAGGTTGATTCTAACCGTTGGGTCTGTAAAAGGCTATTTTCTTTTATTTGCTCCTTAATAAAACAACTCTTTTTTTAATTAAAGTAGATTGCAGCTCAGTAACATTTTTAAAATTTGAGTGGTGGTGAACATTTGGATATCGCTTATGAGCAATCTATTCATTTAGTTCTTCAAGTTATTTGCCAACATATTTGCAACAAAATTTTTCAAATTATAGGAATCGGAACGATTTAAATCCAAAAATAGTTGGAATCGAGGAAAGTTTATTTTCTAGACGAAAATATAACCGAGTTCGAATTTTAAATCATCAGTGATTTATTGGTGATATAGAGAGAAATTTTTAAGAAATGAATCCATAGTCCCAGTAGAAAATAGAAATACCGAATCTTTAATATCAATTCTTCAAGAATATATTTTTTCTGGAACTACAGTAGTTAACGATGAATGGAGAGCTTATAGGGCAGCTGTCAGTAATTTTGATTAAATTAACCATCTAAAAATTAACCACTCAATTAATTTTGTAGATGCTATCAACAGTCAAATACACACACAAAATATAGAAGTCTTTAGTCAAGATCTAAATATTTTATGGGTAAAAAACATGGTATTTTAAGAGAAAGTAAAACTGATTATATAATTTATGTACGAATATTCGATATGCAAGCGTAAAATGATCAATTCGCTATTATTTATGTTAAAACATGATGAGCCCATTAAAGAAAGCAATAATCTTTTATATTTATTAAATTTTTCAAAAACACGTTAATTTATCCATTTACCGTACTTTTTATATAACTAAGGTTTATTATTATTCATTTCAATTCGTTTCTATGATACACTGATACTGTCTATGGCACCTTTAATGTTATAGTTTTTCCTAAACGTTTTTATTATAGATTTATTATAGGCTTCTTTTATAAGTTGTTCGGAAGTTCAATAGAGAAAATTTGCTTAAAAGGTGGATATTGCAACCTTACCTATTGATTGGATCTGAGCTTTTGTATTTTTATGAATGTAATTAACCATGAAATTTTTAGATAGTTTAAATAAATAAGCTGGATGTGCTATTCCGTTATAAAAAATGTGCCAAACCTTGTTGCTTAAGTAATTGTCTAGCATTCATTTAAATTATGGACAATTTGTTTTATAAATCAAACCTCATAAATAGCTTAATCCATCCATATTTTCTTGTTGGATCTTCATATGACGAGTGTTTGATTTTTATTCATTCAATTAAGAAGCTTTGGATTTTTAAGCAATTATTTTGTATTTTTACGTCGAGACCACCTGATATATTTGCCTAAGTAGCAAAATTAATATTTCTTTCGGTACTTAATGAAAAGCGCAGATTTTAAAATTTTAGAAGTATAAGTGCAATGAGGCATCTTCTTGTACAAAAATCTTGTTTCGTATATTTAAACACGTGCATAAGATAATATCCACCTTTTCAAAAAATTTGCTTTTAAAAATTTAGTGTTTTCTCTTAACTGCAGGCATCGTCGGTGCTTGCTGCTTTATCTTTATTTTTGAAATTTAATCTATTTTGAAATTTTTGAAACAATTCTCTTCCATCTTAAATTTTTCATATGATTTATCGATATTTCTATTCTTCTAATTTTAGAGTATACAAATATTTTCTTGGGTAATTATGGCACTTCTTCAGTTTCCCCCC
>CAKKLC010007623.1:0-19550 GCA_918559645.1 Ceratonova shasta | reverse complement strand
GAGACCACAATAAGAACTCATTTTAGACAAAAACTCAAAGAATATGCAAGAAAACCTGAAAAATCCTTAAAACGAGAAAATTTTTACAGTAGCTGACGAATCATGCATAAATCAGAAAAAATACCTTAATATCATGGCTGCATGCATTGAAAATTCTAAAAAAAATCTTTTTATTAAAGGTTTTTTATAGAGTTCAGTATAAATTCCACAATAGTATCAGAAAAAATTATGGACTGACTGAGAGAATATGAAATTGAATATTCTAACATGATCCTCTTTATTACTGATGCAGCAAGATACATGAAGAAGGCTGAGACCCTTTTCAAAGAAAAGATTTCAAACTTGTTCATATATTATGTATGGCCAATATTGTACATAATTGTTTGATGCAGATTAAATGACATTATTACAGAGTTGATAATTTAATTAGTTCTATGAAAGCAATAACTGTTAAAAATGCACAGAATAGACACCTTTTCGAACAAATTGGTAAAATACCAAATGTTATTGTGACTACTTGTAGTAGTTGGCGTTGTGCAGCTATATTCTATTCAAAATATTTGGTTAAAATACGGAATATAGTAGAAAATATGGAAGATAATGGAATTTTAATGAGGAATGCCAAACTTTCATGCTTTAATCTAACAATTTTTGATGATTGGGTTGAGATAATTATTCATATAAGAATTTAATTTGCATTATGGATGAATTAGAAGGTGGAGAATTACTATTAAATAATGCCTTTGGAAAAGTAGATGAAATAAGATTTGAAATTGAACTAATAGACTTGTTAAGTATTATTGCGAAGAGACTTCAAGAATTAGATATAAGAGATATTTGTAAGTTAAAAGATACAAAAATTGACCCAATAATATATATTCATTTGTTTAATTGCCCTTCAACTTCTATAGCAGTATAAAGGAGCTTTACACGCTCAAAAGAATGTGAGGATTGATAAAAATTTTGCAGGAGAAAATGTTGAGTCTTTTTACATATCTTATTACAACACATATTCGGGATTGAAAGCAATCAAGCAGGAAGAGGATTATAAATGGTAAAATTTAGGAAAAATTTTCTTGCATGATTTGCATAATTTCTTTTTCAATTTTTCGCATAATTCCAGGCCTTCCTAATTATATTTGATATTTTACATACCAAGTTAGAATTTCTCATTTTAAAGAACTTATTCTGTATAGAACTGATTTTGTGAAAAAAATGTTACAACTTTAATTATAACATTATTTTACATACCAAGTTGGAATTTTTCATTATAAAGAACTTATTCTGTATAGAACTGATTTTGTGAAGCAAATGTTACAACTTTAATTATAACATTATTTTACATACCAAGTTGGAATTTGTCATTTTAAAGAACTTATTCTGTATAGAACTGATTTTGTGAAAAACAAATGTTACAACTTTAATTATAACATTATTTTATACAGCAAGTTAGAATTTGTCATTTTAAAGAACTTATTCTCTACAGAACTGATTCTGTGAAACAAATATTACAACTTTAATTATAACATTTTTTTATACAGCATGTTGGAATTTGTCATTTTAAAGAACTTATTCTGTATAAAACTGATTTTGTGAAGCAAATGTTACAACTTTAATTATAAAACTATTTTACATACCAAGTTGGAATTTGTCATATTAAAGAACTTCTGTATAGAACTGATTTTGTGAAACAAATGTTACAACTTCAATTATAACATTATTTTATACAGCAAGTTGGAATTTGTCATTTTAAAGAACTTATTCTCTACAGAACTGATTTTGTGAAAAACAAATGTTACAACTTTAATTATAACATTATTTTACACACCAAGTTGGAATTTGTCATTTTAAAGAACTCATTCTGTATAGAACTGATTTTGTTAAAAACACATGTTACAAGTTTAATTATAACATTAATTTACATACCAAGTTGGAATTTGTCATTTTAAAGAACTTATCTGTAAAGGATGATTTTGTGAAAAATAAAATTACAAGTTTAATTATAAAATTTTATTTACATATTTGCTATTTGTCATTTCAAAGCAACATATTAGGTATAGAACTGATTTTGTGAAACAAATGTTACAAGTTTAATTATAACATTATTTTATATACCAACTTAGTATTTGTCATTTCAAAACAACTCAATAGGTATATAACTGATTTTGTGAAACAAATGTTACAAGTTTATTTATAATTGATATTCTACATACAACGTTTGAATTTGTCATTTTAAACAACTTTTCTGAATAGAACTGATTTTGTGAAAAATAAATTTTAATTAAAGAAATTTATAATATTTAAATATTGATATTAATTTTTTTCAATTATTTAAATTTCATTCAAAACTGCAATTTAGTATTTAACAACAAATAGCTTTTTAAACTGGTTTTATAACTATTTTTGGCAATAAAATCACAATCGTATTAAACATTTGAATATTTTATGTAAATAGAACAAGTCAACAAAATATATCGAATTCTATTTGATAAAAGTTTTTTTATATATAAACTCTATTTTACAAAACATAAGTATTTCAATTCCACCACAAATTTTAATAAATTTTAATTCAATAAAGTTTATTGAAAAATGTTATTTTTAAATTACATACGTGACTTTAGTAAAATTATTACTTTTTTAAACGTTATGGACTTATTAAATAGTTCCAACAGTTTTAATTATTTTCTATAATGACACATATTTTAAAAAAGAAAGTATTAAGCTTGCTTTATTTTTTATAACAGAGATGGCTTATGATGAATCATATTCTTTTGAAATTATCTTCAGCTATGGTCAAGGAGTGATTCTAAACATCTGTGATAATCTAGAAAACTTAAATTTGGGCTATTTCAGTAAATTATGTGTGGAATACATTTTATATTTAAAATGTATAAATATAAAAGAAAAACAGAACAATATTATATATTCTATTGATCAAATATGAAACCATTTATATTAGACTAGATTTTAAAAATTTACTAAATATAAGATTTCTTCAAAATTTTAAACAGAAAAATCACTTTTATTATAATTAAACTGAAATTTCCCGCATTTTTCTATAATAGAAGTTTATTTAGTTTAATTCATGAAAAGCATTATTTTCAGAAATATTTAAATCTGTAGTTATTCTACGATAAAAAAAAATATTTAAAGTCCCATTTTATACTAAAAATTCCTTTAATTTTTTCATATTTCAAAATGTTATCATTTTCAAAATAAAAAGGTTAGAAACGGTAGTAAGCAGAACATCGATTATTTTTCTGTTTTTAAAAAACATGGATTTTAAGGACCCAAACACTTTTATATACCATGAAATGTAATTATGGTATATTAATTTATTGTTTACAGAGTATGGTTTATTTCATATTCAAAGAAATCTAATTCAGTTCTGTTTGTAATAATAAGTTTAAAAACTATTAAGATTGTTATATTTACAAAGATGATCATATTATAGATAAAATGCATTTGTAATGTCCTATAAATATTATACTATAAATCTTATCTAAACTTAATTGCTTTCAAATGTATAAAAAGGCAATTATTTTGGTATTCATTATCAATAAGAGTATTTATATTATTTATTAAAATCATTATTAAATTCCCTAGAATTGTTTCATTAAACATAAAAATCAGTAGTAGTTTCACAGTAATAATATTTCAATTTAATATAATTAGACAGAAACTTACTCTATATGCAGAAAAAACATTTTTGTGAGATTGTATAATTGTTTAATAATCTAAGCAAGCTCATTAAAATCATATGGTATTTGAATAATCAATATTTGCTGTTTTATAAATAAACCAACTATGAGTAGTTTAAAAATAGTAATAAACTTGATTTTATAAAGCCTTTTTTTAATTTAATCAACATTTAAACTGGAAAAATTCTGACTTTTAATCGAAATCTAGTGGTAAATATTAAAAATTATGAATGAAAACATTAAGGTTAAGATATTCAAAATCATCGAATGACTAAATATAATTGATAATTTTTAAACTTATTAATTTTAAATGTAAATGTTGAATTTAAAAAATAAAATATTAAGACATTTTCTACCTTTGGTATCAATTTCCAGAAATATAGGTCTTGAACCATATATTATTAAAGAGCTTTTGTTACTATTTACGTAAATTTTTATGGTGTATATGCCTCTCATTTATATATTCATGTGGTACATTTTAGTATGATATGTAGATAAATAAATTACAAAAACTATATTATTGATCATTAATGATTCTATCAGAGCCTTCTATTTAATTTAGATTAGTTTAAAAATTTCGAGTATAATAAAACATTTTCTTTTTAGTAAGTTGATAATAATTTAGATCATTATTTTTATTGCTAAGTTAACTAAAACCAAATATATTTGCTATGTCTGAAAGATTTGACTGCATAGAAACGACTAACTTGACTAAATATTTAAAAGTTAAGAAACTTATGTTGTATGATAAAAAAAGTATTATAATGATACAAATTCTTAAATGAATATAAACATATTTATAAATGAATTTTTTAATTCCATGAACGAATTGATCAGTTTGTAGTCTAGTCTTAATTTGATGATTTAAGAACACAAACAGTCAAAATATAAAATAATTGCTCAAAGCACGACGAAGCAAACTAGTTTTTCCAAAATTGATTTCTTAGAACTAATACATCTAAAAGGGTTTTTTTCAAGATAAAAAAACTATATAGCTATTTTTAATTGAAAACATAATTTTAACCCATTTTTTATTCCATAATGTATTTAAAACATTGTTGTAGTTCAAAATTGAAAAAATAGGACGATTGAAATGTAAATACATACTCTAGAAATTTTCTATGATAGTATTGAGCGAATGAACTTTATTTTGAGTGAGAACAATTTTTATTCACTTTTTACAATTACAATTATAAGAATAAAAATATTAATTATATTTTAAACTTACTTGATAATTATGTGATGATGTAAAATTAATTACAACATCCATATTATATACTACAAAATTTTACTTAACGATTTGAAATGTGCAGTAAATATATTAATAAATGTAATATAACACATTTTTTACTACTATTATTATTTTTGAAAATATGTACATCATTGTAATTATACAAACTGCATCATATTAGTCTTTAAAATCTTTACAGAAATCTCTATTCTATTTGAATTATTATTAGCAGAAGTTTTCAATGATATATCTAAATTTTATATTTTTTTATTTACATACTCTTGTATGAGTATCTGTAGTACAACCTATTTTAACCAAAAATTTTATAATATCTTATACTGTTTATTATACTTAGTCTTAATTATAAAAAGGTTTTGAAAGTTCCTCCTAAATTAATAGATTTTAAATATCATTCCTATAATGAATGAATCAATATTAAATATAGCATTCAAAATTAACGCTTAAAAACAACTAATTTGCCGTTAAGTAACAATCTAATTGGCTCATTATTACAAGAAAATTAATTTCTTTTTTAAATTTATTAATATCATATTTTCAAGTTTATAGGGATTTTTTTGTTCCTTATTACACTAATTATTCTGTAAATAAATTTATTTCTTAATATACAAACACATTTTCATTCATTTATAGTTTGCTAAATAATTCTGATAGTATTTAGAAATTGTATGAGCCATAGTTATAATTAATTAGATCTCAACAGTATAAGAAAAGATGTTTTTTAGATCAAGATTCTGTAATAAATTATAAAAATAAATTATGATTTTTCATAAAGCATGTATACTAAAATGTAAAAATGTTAATATTTTAAATATAATTTTTAAGCATTTTATATTGGCTATCCATTTTATTTTGTAACATATTTTTTGTTGAGAAACAAATCTTGTTTACAGATTATTCTTGACTTGAAAATTGTTAAATTTAGTTTCATTAAATAAGCAATTAATGTTAATTCTTCAAAGATGTTTGAGTTATTTACCTGAAACAATTCAAAATAGCTTACTTGGTATTAGTCTTGAGGAAATATCAAAATAAATTTTTTTTTGTTTTTAACAATTTTGTATCAATTAAACTATTACTGACCAGTCTCAGATTTGATGAGTTGGTAAAATGGTAATCAATCTGTTGCGCTATACTCTATTTATACGTGTGTTTTTCTGGACCACCTCGAAATTCCTCCCTCCAATGGCAAAGATCCTTTTTCTGTTGATTTGAATTAGTTTATCGTCTTTCTCCAAGAGAAATATTTGGTCGCTCAACTTTTCTTTTACTATAAAAAGGGCCTTCTAGTCTAGGGTCAAGTGATGCAATTGTTTCTTGGGGTTTCACATGAATGTATACTTTTTGGTCAATAATTATTTCTTTCTTACTTTTACTTCGATCATAGTATTCTTTCATCTCTAAATTATATTTTTCATTTTGATCGTTTGCACTTTTCCTAATTTCTCAAACATTTTCATCCTTCCATATTTTTGTTTAATAGTTTGTTCTCATCTCCTTCCCTGTTATTAATTGAAACGGTGGATATGCCGTAGCTATAGAAATTGCCGTTTGAATTGCCATAAGTGCTAATTCTAATACTTTCTCCCATCTATTACTATTAATTTTCTTTTCTGTTAACAGACATAGAATTCTTAGAGTGTCTTGTTTACTCTTTCTTATTGACCATTACACTGGGGTTTATACGTTGTTGCTCTTCCCTTCTTGATTCCATATTCTTTACAAAACTCTGCAACTACTTGAGAGTCAAACTGCGTTCTTTGATCAGATAGAATAATTTTCCAAACCCCCCTCAATGACCGATTGTCTTACCAAACATTCACATACAAATTTTATAGACTGTGTAGGACTTGAAAATACTTCCACTCTTCTACTAAATTTCTTATCAGCTACAAACAAAAATCTATTTCCATAATCAGAGACAGGTAATAATTCGACAAAATCCACTGATCACTGATCAAATAATATAGAATTCGCCATATTTGATAGTTTCGCATGCTGAATTGGTTTGCATTTATTCGTAAAACATATCTAACAGTTCTTAATATACTTGAAAATTTTTCGTTGCATTTGTGCCAGAAATAATTTTTAGATACTATTTCGTAACATTTCTCAAACCTGAAATGACCTAATTCATTATGATAGTGATGAAGGACATTAACAGCATTCTCTTCGCCAACACAAATTCTATTTCATTTTTGCAACGTATGATATAATCTTCCGCTTTGTACACTAAGAGAGTTCTTATGCTGCCATTCAATTGAATCAAGAATTAGGAGATCATTGAATTCTATCTTGTTTTTCAAAATTAGCTAAATTTTTCTAATATTTAAACTTCTACTTTTACAAATATGACCACGCAATTATTACTTTCTTCCACTACATTAAAACTTCTTGATTAAGTATCTGCAATTTTATTTTTTTTTCTAGACTTGTATTTTATTTCAAAATCATATTTTTGTAATTTTTCAAGCCACCTTGCTCTTCTTCCCGAAAGTTTTTCGCATGATTGTAAATTTATCAAAGAATTATGATCTGTAGAAATAACAAAAATTTTCCCTAAAAGATATGTTTTTAACTTATCAACGCACTAAACTATTTCTAGGAATTCCTTCTAAGTTGTACAATAATTTTTGGACTTTTATTAAGTTATTTATTTAAAAAAGATATTGTTTTAGTTTTATTTTAGATTTTCTGCTTCAAAATTCCACCTATACTTTCCTGAATCTTCACATTTTAAGCAAAATTGTTTTATAAGTTCGGTAACTTTAGTATGACCGTTTCCTTTAAATTCCTTCATTTTTAAGAATTCTCTATTTTGAGTTTCGGACCACTCAAACTTTTCATTTCAAATAAAGGTGCGTCTATTGACCAGTGATTTCTTACAAATTTGAAATAAAATCCACAAATTCCTAAAACCTTAGGACATCTTAATGTGATCTTGGTTCTTCAAAGTTGTCTATGCGCTTAACGTAAAATGGATCCGTTTCCAGTCATTTTTTCGAATTTACGTAACCAAGAAACTTTACTTTTTCCACACTTAACGAAATTTTTTTGCTTGAATCTTCAGATTTGCAATCCTTATACGTTTCAAAAGCTCTTCTATATGTTTTTTGTGTTCTTCTAATGACTTTGAGAATACTATAATGTTATCCATATCGCTAATAGACTTTTGAATACCTTTTAAAACAATGTCCATTAAATGCTAAAAACTTACTAGTGCATTTGTAAGTCCGAAAGATATCAATGTGAATTCATTTAGACCCAATTGCAAACCAGGACAAAACGTTGTCTTGTTGCCAATAAACTTTAGCTATTTCGATTGTTGAGAAAAAATTTGCTGCTTGAAATCTATCCAACATGTCACTAATATGCGGAATTGGGTAAGAATCTTTCACAGTAATATCATTCAGTTTCCTAAAATCTAAATACACCCGATTGGACCCATTCTTCTTTTTCATTAATAATGCAGGAGAGCAGTATCTAGATTAGCTTTTTCTAGTATAAAACCTTTTTTAAACAAGTCAACAATTTGTTCCTTCATCTCTGACTGTTAATAAAATGGTCTACATTCACGAGCGTGTTGCTTATTGTTTTAATTTTGTGCTCTATTTTATTAGTTACACCTAAGTTTTTCCCATCTTAAAAACAATCCATATTAGTTTCCAAGACAGGTTTCATTTCATTCCCCCTTCACAGGATATTACTATTTTGCTTAATAATTAATTCTCAATATTTTCCATATGACTGATTCTCGGCAAATTCAGATCAATAAAATTCTCTTTTTTTTATAATATACCTTCCGATAATATCCTCACTTAACAGATTTTTCACAACATAAAATTGATGTTCAGTTTTGCACTCACTTTTTCTCAAATAAGCTTTACAAGATCCTAAAACTTTTAATTTATTTCCTTCTGCTGACAAACGTTAACAACATCTTCCTTGTCAATTTTTAACTACGGTCTATACTGGAAAGATGATAAGGATGCACCTGTAACAATTAATCCTATCAAGACCAACCCATTTGTAATAATATTACAAAAAAACTTATTATCAATCTCTTTTGTCATATGCACTCAGTACAGAGTAATTTAAAACATCTTCCGTTTCAATATTATTAATTCTTTGTTTAGGCTCATTTTTAAGCAGACAAATGCTCTTCCAATGTCCTATTTTTCTGCATTTAAAAAAACTTAATCTGCCTTGTTGCTGGTTTTGAAATTTCCTTAGGATGATGCGTTTTATTTAATTTCAAGTTCTCCATTTTATGAGCTAATATAAACATGTCCATATCTCCTACCCTTATAAATTGTGTTTTCAGAACAAGAGGAATAGATCTAAAAAGTTTTTTGTAAGCCATTAAATTTCTTTATGTAACATTGAGCGATGGAATTGCAGAAGAAAGGTAAGAGTTAATTCATTTGCAATATGTGTTGAAATTATCATAATCTTTTTTTAGAAACATAAGAAAAAGGTCATAAAATTCCTCTGGCGTGTGCTTCTCCTTTCAATAATTTTCAAATATTCTCTATTTTTTCCGATGTCGGTTTTTCAAGCTTAATTTCCAACTCCTTATAAAGACTTAGTACCTGGCTTTGTAAATGGATGGGTGACTTTCTCGTTTAATCAGCTGATGTCCATCCATTTGATTCCACAACTATCTTAAAATACTTCAAATTCATCTTCTACGCTCTCTTATACTAGCTCACTTCTGACATGATATGTTGCGCCATAATAAATTTATACGCGTCTGTTTTCAAACCACTCCGACACACTCTTTATTTGAAAAAAATTATAACTTGCCGGTGTTTGCGAAAATAACATTACAAAACAGAGTAAAATTTTTAGTTGTTTTAATTTATGAAGAAGAAAAGTGTATTGAAATAATTAATTAAATTAAAATTTTGTGATTTAGTTAGATGGATTTCAAATATTTGTTGATATTTGATCCATTTAATTAAAAATTAATTTTTCATGAAAAAACTTTGGTAGAAACGCAACTAAAAAAAAATACAAAAAAATATCCCAAAAATATTTTTAATTACAAGCTAAAAGACATTTAGAAATACATTCCGAAACATACGTCTTAAAATATATTAAAATATACATTCGGAAACACATTTAGAAATATATTTAAAAACACGCCCAAAAAGACATGCATAAATATATTAAAATATACATTTTGAAACACAATTCGAAACACTTACAAACCAGATCCAAAAACATATTCAAATATAAATTTGGAAACACATTCAGAAATACATTCCAAAAAACGTTCAAAAACACATCTAAAAATATGTTCAAATATACATTTATAAACATATTACGAAATACATTCCAAAAAAACATCCAAAAACACATCTAAAAATATTTTCAAATATAAATTTGGAAAAACATTCAGAAATACATTCAGAAATACATTTAAAAACACGTCCAAAAAGACATGCAAAAATATATTCAAATATACATTTGGAAATAAATTAAAAAATACATTGAATAAGACTTTCAAAACACGTATAAAAATATATTAAAAAACGAATTTGGAAACAGATTCAAAAATAAATTTTGAAACAAGTCCAAAAACACATCCAAAAACATATTTAAAAATACATTCAGAACACACAACCTTAAATTTATTTTGAATTTTTAAAAATTTTTAAATTTCAAGAAGAAACAGTTACTAAGATTATGTAATAAGTTATATCTAAACTCTTTAAACGGTAGCAATAATTATGATGAAGGCACTCTATGAACAAAGTTTAAGCAAGATTTTTATGATAATTAAATAGCATTTTATCTTTGATTTTGTTTAAAAATTAACCAGAAAGTTATAATTTGAACAATTTTAAAAAATTTCATAAATTCACCTCTAGAGAGTAAAAAAGCATTTTATTTTGTACAATTACCTATTAGATTTTAGATATTGAAATTTAATGTAAATTCTGCTATTTTTTTGCTGTTAGAGAACATATCGACTTATTTTTGTCTATTAAACTATCAAAATCTTAAAAAATGATAAGATCTGTTCTTGTATTATGCCTATATTTTTAATTACATAATATTCGTAGAAACAGTTTAAAAACTAAAATTACATTTTAAAAATTGTCAAATTTTGATTATTAAAAGGAAACCTTAGTAAAATAATTTATATAATTCCTTAGTATTTACTGTTTCAAAAACACGTATATTTTATAAATTTTGAAAACGTGCAACAAAGAAATACCAACAGAATTTTTTTAATGAAAATTCAGGATAATTTACATAAATATTTCTAGATTTATAAAGAATACGCTTCATATTTAGAAACACAGATGTAAATAATACAATATTTTCTATGAATAAAATTGCACTTTATTAGCTAATTATATAATATAGTACAGTATACTTTATGTATCCACAAAAATCTCTAAAAAATAAAATGAAATTAACAATTTAATTCAAGATAATTATGACAGAAAGTAATTTTAAGGAAATTTATTACTCTAAGGCTTGCAAGATATCTCAATCAATATATTTAATAATAAGTGGCTTAAAACTTGTAATTTATACATAAAAAAGGTGTTTATGATATCGTTAAATTCTTCTAGATTAATAAAGAAAAAATGTTTTAAATCTTAATTATAACTCTTATAAAATTCTCATTATTTATTTCTTAAACTTTATAAACAAAGCTAATGAATATAGATGCAAATTATGAATGCTTTTTTTTTAACTTGTTTTTATATCCAAAATTGTATTACAAAGTTTAACACAATATCATTAAATAAAGATTTTATTTATATTGATAAAGGCAATTTCCTGCTGCCTTTTTCTATACATTCTATTATGCTGTCAATTATCGTTTAATTATCTAATAAAAACAGCCATCTTTAAATATCATTTATTTTATTTAAATATTTTCACTACCTCTTATAAGGTAATTGGAGATATTTAAAAGTACTTTTTTATTTTATATTTCAACTATTCAAAAATAAAAATTAGCTACATTAATTCTTAATCAGTAATATTATATACCCTGTTTTCGCATTATAAGCCTCTATTTGTAACTAAGCCTCAAGCTTATTAGTATGTTTTTCAGCAAGGTTTTTTCCCCTTTATAAATCCCTTACTCTTTACAAAGCTCCAAACAATTTTCGTGCTAATTTTCCAAGTAAATATTTTTGACATACAAAATATCATAAAGTAAACAAAGAACATACTCGTTACAATTCAAGCTAGATACTGTGATTTTTTTTATAACATCTCTCTCGTGAAGGCTGCTGAGCAATTCCAAGTAAACATTAGCCAAATCAAGCGTTGGAGAAACCAAAGAAAAGAATTAGAAGAGAATCCAAAAAAGCATGTTAAAGTAATCCGGCGTGTAATAGCACCTAAATGGACTGCACTAGAGGCACATTTGAAGACACGGATTGCATCACAGCGCAAAGAAGGTCACCTAGTTTCTGAAACTTTAATTTTAAGAAAAGCTCGTGCTCATGCTGTCCGAACGGAAATTCGTGATTTCGAAGGATCACCAAATTGGGTATTTAAGTTCATGAAACACAAGAATGTTGTTCCCGGTTCAGTAACATCGATTAACCGAAACCTGCCGGCAGATTGGAAGTAAAAAAATGGAGTCATTTGTTGAATTTGCAACTGAAAATAAAGATAGTTACACGCTCGATTACATCAGCAACATAGATGAAGAGCCAGAATGTTTTGACATGCCATCAAAATTCATAATGGATTTTTAAGAATCCTATAATGTTCGGATAGCAACAACAAGCGCATAAAAATCAAAGTTCACCGTCGTTCTGTGCGTGACAGCTAGTGCTGTAAAATTATCAGCTAACATAATTTATCGCCGTAGATGATTCCAAAAAGGAAATTATCCCTCAAATTTTATCATCTCCGGGAACGAAAAGTCATGTATGACCTGAACTTAAACTAAACTCTGGCACGAGAAAGTATGGATGAAGCGCAAAAATTTAATCAATCATCGCAAATCTTTGCTAATGCTGGATGCTGCTCCCGGACACAGAACCGATGATATGAAAAACAAATTTCATGCAAATAGTACATTGATGGCTATAATGCCAGAAGGTTTTACAAAAAAACTACAAGTTCTCGACTTCAGTATAAACAAATCATTCAAATCTCGTCTTCGAAGCAAGTAGGAACAATGGATGATTAACGGTTATAAGAAGTTTGCAAAATCAGGAAATATGAAGCGTGATTCATACAAAGAAGTTGCAAAATAGATTTATGTAGCTTGGGAACAATATCAGCTAAGACGATTGAAAATGGATTCAGAAAAACTACCATCAACTTTTATAACGACGAAAGCGATCAAGATGATGAGATGCTGGAGATTGAGGAGCGTGAGGATGGAAATGATGAGGATGAAGAAATTTGCAAGAAATTGATCAACATTTTAACAGCTGAAGAAAACTTTGTCAGCAATGAAGAAGAATTTTATGAATAAATTTTTTATTTTCTTTTACTAAGCCACTTTTCATTCAAAAAAAAATCTTTTAAACTCTATAAGCATAGGGCTTATAACGCGAAAACAGGGTAAGAGAATATCGAATTGATATAAACAAACGATACCTTTCAATTTTAAAATGATTACATTTATTAATATATTTTAAACCAATTTGACTTAATTATTATTATCAACTTATCTTTACGGAATTCTTTTAAAGCATTTCCAAGATTAATTTTTTATTATAGTATCAAAACATTATTTATACTTTGGCTTAAATTTATCAAATATTTTTTTCTTTTTTAGCATTTTTCTTAAAACATGTATTAATTCATTCTATTAAAATGTTATTTTATAATGATATTCGTAAACTTAATATATATAAAAATGATAACTTGTTAATTTACCCTAAAAATCTAATAATTTTTTTTTCCATTTTGCAAGATTATAATGTTGCTTGATAATTTTAAATATTTTAAAAATTTATTTAACAATTTTTAAAATGCATTTTATCCTTTAAAGTAAAATCATTCAAATATAATGTAAATGATATTCATTGACTAAAGCTATTTTGATAAAAAAGTTCCTTGATATTACAATAATAAGTATTAGAAAGAAACTTTTTACTCCGTGAGTACAGTTTTTATATTTAGTTTAAGGTGTTACTTTATCTGGTACTTAATAATATATTCTATAACAAAATAAAATGCAATGAATTTTATAATTATAAGAAAATATTTGTTAACTAGAATTTTTATGTTGGACAAACATTTTAATATTTTCTTAAAAATAGATTTACATCGAATAATTAAATGAAAATCACCTCGATATGATAAGTTTGAAGTACAAAAATTACATAATAGGAAAATACTAAAAACAACATTATGATACCATGATTTAATACATAAATCAATTTCATTCATATTGAGTAGCTAACTAATCTAAATAAATTAGAATCTTAATATGGTTTAATTTAGTAAATGATAAATTAATGTTATAACTAAAAGAATAAAGGTTTTCTTTACAATTATGGTCTATATTTAAAGTAATTATATTGTTATAATTTAAAATTATTTTGTCGTATCTGAGATGAACTATCAAAACTTAAATATCATCAATTAGTTTCTCAATGATAATTTTTCTGGAAAATGGTAAAACTAAAATCAACAATAGTACCCTATGAACATGTTTCAAGAGTTTTATAACTCATAATTATTCAAGCTAAACTTTTATCCTAAAAAATTTTAATGATGCCTTTTTGGTAATTTAGAATTTCAAAGATACCATGAAATTACCAAAAGTTTAAAAATTAAAGTAGCAAACATCATATTGAAACAAACTTTTATCTAAAATTATTTTCAACTATTATGATTTAGTTGTTTTAAAAATTACGATAATACTGTTTTTTTTCTTTATAATCTTTTAAGTTTGAGTAATTTTTAAAATATTGCCTCAAAATCATTTATGAATTTCAATGTAACTATAAAATAATCTTGATTAATAGTATTGAAATGTTTTCATTGTATCTAAATATGAATGGCGTTAATTTTGTAGATCAAGAATACTCCATAGGTTTTTTCTATTTAAAAGAATATGAATTATATTTGAATTTTTATTCAGTATTTTTATCGCAGAATATATTCTTTCAAAGTGATTTTTTTATAATAATGCATCTTTTAGATAAGTATATTAAAATTAGATTTCTGTAAATATGTTCCTATGAATATTATTTATTCTACCATAAAATTTCGATTTTAAAATAACAACTCATAATGCCATATTTTAAAGGAAACAAATTAAAATGATTGAAGCTTTAATTTTGGATCATTTATATTTTACGACTTCTTAAGTCGTAGAAAGCGAAACCTTTTTATAGAACATTTATAAAAAATTTTAGCCTATGTCAAATAAAATTCAAGAATGGAGCAGCTTCTAGAAATTAGAAACATGCCCGTAAAGCAAGTTAGCGCGATTCTTAGACATCAAAAACTTGATAAAGCCTTTTAAGGTATGCGGAGAGTATGCAATACATATTAAAGAATAAAACAAGACATGTTATTGATGGAAGATGTTGGATGTGTTATAATAAGAACTGTTCAAAGTTTTTATCAGCTGGAAGTATAAGGACTGCTTCTTTCTTTTATGGTTTTATATTATCTTCAGCAGATTTGTGGACGGTTATTCTAATATGGTGTAAAGATGAAGGTATTTGCAAGGTTGCAAAAATATTAGGCATTGGCAGAGTTTTAATTAAAAAAGTTTATGACAAGTTGAGAGAACTTGTTTTATCACATCTTATTAATGATCCAATTCGCCTGGGTGTCCCTGGAATGATATGCTAAGCAGATGAGTCTTTATTTTCACATAAAGTAAAAGCACACAAAGATAGATCACAAAGAGAGCAAATTTGGGTTTTTGGAATTTTGGATACTAGTTATACGCAAGCCAAAGGATATATGAAAGTGGTTTCTGATCATTCTGCTGATAAACTACTTAAAAGTATTCATCGGGTTTGCAGACCAATGACTATAATTTATACCAACGATTGAGCTACATATAAACAGATTCAAGGAAGGCTAGGCTTTGAACATGCAACGCTTAACGTTTTAGTTTATTTTGTAGATCTAGAAACTCGTTTTTATACAAAAAATGTAGATTCATATTGGGCCGAACGAAACAAAAAATTAAGGCAATGAAGGGTTCAAATAGGTCACAGACAGCAAGTTTGTTTTGTGAGTTCTTATGGAGAGATAACATGAGGTAAATAATTCTTATAACGCTGGTTGGTCTTCAAGCCGTTTAAAAAATTGTATTTCTATTTGATTGTTTTCTTCATAAGTCGTATAATATAGATATGTCATCTATAAGTCGTATAATCTACATTATCCTTAATTTTTATATAAATAACATGAATTGATTTATTAACGGAAATTTTAAATATCAAATAAGTTTATTTCATCAAAAATATCATAATACTAAAATTTATGCTAAGCAAATTTTTAATGAATAACATTGATTAGATGATAAAACTGACTGAAAACAGAAATTTTAACATAGAATAAAGAAATAAAAAAGAAATTTATTAGCAAACATTTTTTAATAAAATTTACACATAGGTAATTCTATAGAATAATAAAGTACAAAATATTTTCCAACTAGAAATATCAGTCTAAAATATTTCTACATACAATATCAATAAAATTAAATCTTTAATAAAAGTGATTAAATAGTCGAATGTTTCCAGATAAATAGGATTGAAGTAGCAATATTTATTGACATAAAAATCTTAAGTGAACAAATAGAATACTAAAAAATTATTTCGATCTGCTATTGCTCATAATAAATTTGATAATAAAAATAATATATAAATTATTTAAATAAAACTTATTAGAAAAGTAAAAATCATAAATCATATTACAATTTCAATAAAAATTCTTAAACATTACTTTTTTATTCATAGCAGTACAAAATTTTATTTTGTATTAAATGGAAATCAAGCTTGATTAGTATTTATATTTCAAATCGTACATATTATAAGATTTTTATTATCATTTATTACAATTTCAGGATATACACAATTGATATGATATGAGTATCTTGTTATATTTAATAAATTAATAACTCTTGAAAGTAGCTAATTACTGATTAATATTACAACCAAAAAGTATTATTTGTCATATTTTGTATTTTATCAAAGATTCAATAAGTTTAACTCAAGTGTTGATTGTACTTTTATAAAAGTATTGATAAACAGACATAACATGAAAATGTTGAAATATCATACAAAACCGCTAACTTACAAATCTTAACTGTTTTGGATCTTTTAAAAACTCGAGTATTGATCATTCTTTTTAAATATAGAATCATTTGATCTACAAAGTATTTTATAAATGTTGAAGTTTCATGAAATATATTGGATATTATATTAGTTTGTTACTTATAATCATTTATTTAAATGAAGTCACAAATTTTTAAATTAAAATTAATTTTTTTTACTTTGGTGAATTAATTTTTAAAGATTTTCCAAACTCTTTTGATAGTTTTTGCGCATATAATGATACATATTTCTTGATTATAGTTATATTGAAAAATTCAAAATTATTTATCTAATCTACTTAAAATTTACTAGTTGAGGAGTATTACTTGAGACAAAAAATTTAAAATCGACGTTAAACCTATTAAAACTAAATATTTCATTGACCTATTATATTTTATTAGCAGTTTCTAATGGATTATCAAACCAATACTCAGTTTAAAATTCTTTTAATGGTTCAATTGAAATTCTCTACAATACCTGATTGTTACAAAAGGAAAAATTGTCCAAATTTATGGTAAAAATAGACTTGGTCTCGGGTCTTATTAAGACAAACATCTTATTACAGTAGATAAAATTTTGGTTGAAATGAACTTAAATACCAACGGATTCAAATATTTTAAAAAACACTTTTTTATTTTTTAATACATAAGGCCAAATAATTTATTTAAGCCTTTAATTTGTCTGTTAGCGCTTCACAAAGTCTAAATTTGTTCTGTCTGGGCCATATAAATTCAAAAAAAACTTTTCTTGTAATTTTCTTTGGACTCAACATATCACAGGCACTAATCTTTTTACGCCGTTACATGTTTTTTCATAGTATTATCATCTTTTTCTTTCCTATTTTTAAAACTAATACTGTGATTAGCCCAATGATGAGTGTAGTTTGGATTATTTTTAAACTTATTATAACCATTTCTTCCGTCAGTAATAACTATTGAACCAGGATGCAATTACTATAATATAAGATCATCCAAAGTATTTGCATCTCTAACCGCAACAACTGGAGCAAAAAAGATCGTCCCTGGTGTTTTTCAGGGTTAAAACCCAGGGTATTCAGGTACTTTAAAGCGGAAATTTTGGATCATGTAAAAAAAAATGCCCAAACGTAATCATGTAAAAAAAATGCCTTTGAAAATTGTTGTATTTAAAAACTTTAAAATAACAATCTTCGCAATTACATAATAAAATAAAAGACTTTTTCCAATTTAATTAATTTAAATATTGCATCTACGAGATTTATTTTATTACATTTCCATACAAACTCAGCTAAGAACAATGGTCTTTTAACAGTATGAACTCCTTTTCTAGCTTTAATTTCCAATTTTAATGCATTATTTAAGGATTCGACATGCTGAGTATGAATTCTTGTACCCCTTTCGACAAAATTATATTTATGGAACAAAGTCCCATGTGTGTATCACTCACGCGATAAACATTGGTAGCTGTAATGTTTATCAGTATGAATGACAGTACCTTCGACAACCCTAGCTTGTATAATTGGTAATATAGTTGTTGCTATTTTATCACCAATTACTTCTGCCCATATCATTGTAATGTGAGGTTTACACTCAACAATAAAAAGCGCGTCAAGATTGATTGAGGCAGGGCTACCGCGGTGGCTTTTGCATGTATGATTAAGCATGGTTTTATATACCTTAACTACAGTTCCTGGACCCCTAGCTTTCTTAATGACGTGTTAGCTTTGTATTTTTAATATTAATTCATTGTTTATCTTGTTAAAAGTTGATCTGCTTATTTAGATTGTTGTTAAGATCGAATGCATTGTTTGCTTTCCGGCAATTCTAAGAATAACTCTTAAAACTTTTCTAACATCTACCCCAGGTTTTGAAATAATGACAGGTCTTTTATTGATCGTCTTCCGTTGTAATTTGTGCACTCACAGTAGTAACATCTCGAAGCATATCTATCAACATACTGTTCACACTTTTCATACTTCATCGATGATCGACAGCTTCCAGAGCACATCATCGAACGTTTATAATAATCATTATTAAACATATACCGTAAATTCCGGACTATAAGCCGCACCCACTGATTTTTTTGAAAATTGTTATTTTTATCATATATTAGATGCACCGGTATATAAGCTGCAAGTGCTTACCGGTATTAAATAAATGAGCTTAAATATAGGCTATAACAAAACACAGCTTATGACAAAAAAATAGCGATGAAGAATAAGCTAAAAGGAAATCATTGTGGAGCAAAATCAAACCAAATAAGCTCATATGATTAATATAGAATCATCAGTTTGAAACACTAAAAAGATATATAATAAAAATGAATAAATAAATTATG
>CAKKLC010007610.1:0-11974 GCA_918559645.1 Ceratonova shasta | reverse complement strand
AGTTTTGAATATATATAGAATGAGTTTATTAATGAATATATTTTATATTTATTATTATGTTGATTCAATATGTATGTAATGAATTTATTAATGAATTTAATTAAATTCTATTATTACTATACATCAATTAATTAAAATATAAATTTTTAAAAATTCTGTAATTATTTTATAAAATTTATTTATTTATTAATTAATTAATTTAATTTAATTATAAATCATCATTACTATACATTGATCAATTAAAATACAAATTTTAAAAATTCTGTAATTATTTTATAAAATTTATTTATTTATTTATTAATTAATTAATTTATTTATATTCTATTATTACTATACATTAATTAATTAAAATATAAATTATTAAAAATTCTGTAATTATTTAATAAAATTTATTAATTTATTTATTTATATTCTTTTATTACTATACATTGATTAATTATAATATAAATTTTTAAAAATTCACTAATTATTTAATAAAATTTATTAATTGAATTATATTGTATTATTACTATACATTGATTAATTAAAATATAATTTTTTAAAAATTCTGTAATTATTTTATAAAATTTATTTATTTATTAATTAATTAATTTATTTATATTCTATTATTACTATACATTGATTAATTAAAATATAAATATTTTAAAAATTCTGTAATTATTAAATAAATTTTATTAATTAATTAATTAATTAATTAATTTATTTATTTATTAATTAATTTATTTATATCCTATTATTATACTATACATTGATTAATTAAAATATAAATTTTTAAAAATTCTGTAATTATTTTATAAAATTTATTAATTTAAATTTATTCTAATTAAATCTATTTTTTATTTTTTTTATATTCTATTATTACTATACATTAATTAATTAAAATATAAATTTTTAAAAATGCTGTAATTATTTAATAAAATTTATTTATTTAATTATTAATTAATTAATTTATTTATATCCTATTTTTATACTATACATTAATTAATTAAAATATAAATTTTTAAAAATGCTGTAATTATTTTATAAAATTTATTAATTTATATTTATTCTTATTAAATCAATTTTTTATTTATTTATATTCTATTATTACTATACATTGATTAATTAAAATATAAATTTTTAAAAATTCTGTAATTATTTAATAAAATTTATGAATTTAATTATATTCCTTTTAAATGAATTTTTTTTATTTATTTATATTCTATTATTACTATACATTGATTAATTAAAATATAAATATTTTAAAAATTCTGTAATTATTAAATAAAATTAATTAATTAATTAATTAATTAATTTATTTATATTCTATTATTACTATACATTAATTAATTGGTATATAAATTTTTAAAAATTCTGTAATTATTTAATAAAATTAATTAATTAATTAATTAAATTATTAATTAATTAATTAATATTCTATTATTACTATACATTAATTAATTAAAATATAAATTATTAAAAATTCTGTAATTATTTAATAAAATTTATTTATTTATTTATTTATTAATTAATTAATTAATTTATTTATTTATATTCTTTTATTACTATACATTGATTAATTATAATATAATTTTTTAAAAATTCTGTAATTATTTAATAAAATTTATGAATTTAATTATATTCCTTTTAAATGAATTTTTTTATTTATTTATATTCTATTATTACTATACATTGATTAATTAAAATATAAATATTTTAAAAATTCTCTAATTATTAAATAAAATTTATAAATTAATTAATTAATTAATTTAATTTAATTATATTCTATTCTATTATTACTATACATTGATTAATTAAAATATAAATTTTTAAAAATTCTGTAATTATTTAATAAAATTTATTTATTAATTAATTTAATTATATTCTATTATTACTATACATTGATTAATTAAAATACAAATTTTTAAAAATTCAGTAATTATTTAATAAAATTTATTTATTTAATTATTAATTAATTAATTTATTTATATTCTATTATTACTATACATAAATTAATTAAAATATAAATTATTAAAAATTCTGTAATTATTTAATAAAATTTATTTATTAATTTATTTATATTCCATTATTACTATACATTAATTAATTAAAATATAAATTTTTAAAAATGCTGTAATTATTTAATAAAATTTATTTATTTATTTAATTATTAATTAATTAATTTATTTATATTCTATTATTACTAGTCATTGATTAATTAAAATATAAATATTTTAAAAATTCTGTAATTATTTAATAAAATTTATTAATTAATTTAATTTAATTATATTCTTTTATTACTATACATTGATTAATTATAATATAATTTTTTAATAATTCTGTAATTATTTAATTAAATTTATTTATTTATTAATTAATTAATTAATTTATTTATTAATTAATTAATATTCTATTATTACCATACATTAATTAATTAAAATATAAATTTTTTAAAATTCTGTAATTATTTTATAAAATTGATTAATTAAAATATATTCTACGGGAACGTTCGTAAATTACATAATGCTTATGAGGGAGGGGGTCTGAAAATTTGTTACATTTTGTACATGAAGGAGATATATACAAATTTTTTACGTGACAAAATATTTTTCCTCAACTGAAATAAAATTTTCTTCAACAATAATGCTTCAAAAATTTCTTCTGCATCATAAATTTCGTTGAAGATTTTTAAAAGTGGCTGATACCTGTCTTAAAAACTTTAAATTAAATTTTTAGGTATTTTCTTAAGTATTTTTAAGATATAAATATTTAACTTTAAGCTAAATTTAATTAGTGTCCACTGAATGCGGGACAAACAACATTAAATTAACTAAGTGAAACAAAGAGGAAAGAGTTGGCTTTCCCAGTTTTAATCTCAAATCAAAAACTCAGCAACCATCTTTAATTTTTTTTCCAAACAAGATTGAATTAAATTAATTGTTGAGGGTTATCGTCATCTTTTTACGATTTGTAAGTACAATTACTATTTTTAAGATTTTTTTAGTTCGATTTTGCATGGAAAATTATGCAAAATCTACTGTTTTGTGGCCCAATTATTATATTTAATTTTTTTAAAATTTAATTTAGAAAAAATGTTTGATAAAGGGAAATTGTACAAATAAACTTTTTGAGGCGTTCAAACGAGCGTATCCAACAAAGTCTGCAAATCAAAATCAAGATGATTGCGTCAGTTTTTAGAACCAACACAAGAATCATCCTGATCTTAAATTTTTAGTCAAAAATAAAAATGAACAGTTGAAGGAAGAGGAGAATCAACAAAAGAGAGAATTAAAATCATTCTTTAGTTCATCATCGAGCTCAGCCAAATCAGCGCCAAATTAGCACCAATTCCAGTACATTCATCTTCATCTGTTGTCGAAATTAAAGATCCGTAAAATTTTCATATGGTCTCAAGCATTGCAAGCAATGAGCAAGAAAAATCTTCAGCGGCTCCTAAACAAGAAGAAATCGCCAATAACATTCAAATTTTTAAGTCAGGGCTTTATTCGCTTCAACTGAGAGAACAGAATGGTTTGCTGACAGATATGGAAGCAATTTTAATGAAAAAGAAGAGAAAAAAGCTCGATGATACTGAGAAAAAGTTAAAAGGACTAAAAGATAATGCTACTTGAGTAAAAACACATCGTGATCAACAAAAGCAAAAAATTGAGGAATTAAAAGCTTCAAATCCTGACATCCTTGCATCATTCCCATTAACTATGAAAAAAGGAAGACCAACAATCTTTCAAAGTCAGCCCAATTTGCTCTCTACTGTCATTGATATTGCTAAATTTGGCGCCGCGGCGAGTGATAAACGATGAAATGAAATTTTGCGATCCATTAAAACTCTAGACGAGCTTTTGGTGGAATTGAAAAATCAAATAATTGATGTTGGTTGCTCGACATTATACTATCACCTACAAGCAAAAATCCGAAATCTATCGATGGAAAAAAGCACATTGAGATGGTTCTAGTGAGATTGAAGAAAGCTATGAATGATATCCACAGAAATCATCCCTATGGAAAGTTTTGCTCTACAACAGTATACAATCTTCTTCGATAGGTATCTTTTTTGATGTCCAAGTCAAGTGTCAATTATTTCACAGGATGATAAAGGAAAAGTTCCTATGGGAGTTACTGCAACAAAGATACAAACAATAATTTTAATGGACATGGAGTATCAAGTAAGATTACCGGACTATGATTTTGCTGTTGCCAATATATATAAATTGATTCAATTAGTCTATGCAGCTTTTGAATTTTATACAAATGGCTATGGAGATCCAAAAGCAGTGAAATACTCAGGTGTAACTTACATTGCAATAAGATTCTTAGAACATTCCCCTTTGACAGCATATTCTCATGCCATTGATTTTAGACGCTTGAAAGAGCTGGAACATTTTAAGAAGTTCCTAAGACAATCAAATGAAAATTCAGAATCAATTTTTATTCAGCTTGTAGATGGTGGCCCTGATCAAAATCCACGATATTAAAAAACAATCGATATCGCCATTGATGATTTCATTTAGAACAAATATGTTGCAATTTTCATAGCGACCAATGCACTAGGACGTTCAGCATTTAATCCCGTAGAAAGACGCATGGCACCTCTGTCAAAAGAACTATCGGGTGTTATTCTTCCGTACGAAGAATTTGGATTGCACTTAGAGAATGGACAAACAGTAGATAAAGATCTGGAGCTAAATAATTTTGAACATGTGGGATCAGTGCTTGCTGAGATATTTTCCAATGTAACCAAATATGGCCATCCTAAAGTGGCTGAGTTCATTAATTCAGCCGTCTCAGAAATTGGACAACTCAAGCTCACACATTAGGATGAACACTGAAAAGCTAATCACGTTTGATCATCGCAATACTTTCTACAATTTGTCAAATGCCATGATGTAAAATGCTGCACTTCAATTGGAAATTATTTAAAAATGTTTCCTCATCGTTTTCTTCCTGCTTTGATTCCATTTTCATACGAAGGGGGAAGTTTTCACTTCAAAGCAGCTAATAATGTAAACGGCAAATTCTCTGATCTATCTCAATCGATTATTTGGTCTTCTAGTGAGCAGCCTTACGATCTTCATCTTCCAAGTATTTAAAATCAAATTGAAAAGAGAACCTGAAAGGATTGAGGACTTTTCGTCGCATCAAGTGAGCTTTTAAAGAATCACCTCAAAAATGTGTCGAAAATCAAACAAAAAAAAATTAACTCCATAGAAATTATGAGATTTTAGCTGTTGTGGATAAGATACTGGAACGGATGAATAAAGAAGACGTTGAGGGTGGAAATTTGATCATCACTGAAGCTGAAGAACCATTTGAAATACCTTTAATTTCACTTGAATCAAAAATGAATGTTCCATGGAAGAATATATAATAAAAGTTGCTTAGTTTTATAAAAAAAATTGTTGAGTTTGTTACATTACACTAAGGTGGAGGGAGGGTTAAAGAATTTGTTACACTTTGTTACACCTTGTTACAAGGGGGGAGGGGGTAAAAAAAAGTTTTTTGCATTGATTAATTTAAGAACTTTCCCTTATATAATGAATTTATTTATTATTTATATTCTATTATTATTATACATTCATTAATTAAAATATAAATTTTTAAAAATTCTGTAATTATTAAATAAAATTTATTAATTTAATTATATTCTTATTTAATCAAATTTTTATAATAATTATAATTTTAAATGTTATAATTATTGTAGAATTATTGTAGAATTATTGATTACATGTTTAAAAAATTATTTTATAATTATTGTATTATATTGAAGTAAAAATTAACTTCTATTATAAAAATATATATTAAAAAAAATATTTTATTCGTTTTTATAATTATTTTATTTTTTTAAAATATTTATAGAATATATATATATATTGAAGAATTTAGTTTTTTTTACTGTCATTAAATTAAAAAATTAAATTTTATCATTAAAATATGTTCTTTTTAATTTCTGTTTTTTTATTATTTTATAAAATAAAATTTAAATATTTAATTATATTTTTAAAATTATATTATAATTAAGGTATTAAATTTTTATAAGTATGACATTTGATTTTATTATGCTATAAAATAGTATTTAATAAATTAAATATTTTTTTATTAAACTTAAATTTTTTATTAGAATTAACATATTTTAATATATATTTTAAAAAACTTCATTCTTATTTAAAAATTTAAAAATAAAATATTATAATTAATATATAATTTATATTTAATGAAATAATCGAAATATATAATTTATAAGAAATAAAAATATTCGGAAAAATGTTATTTTTCTTTAATTTTATATTTGAATTGTAGTTAACAATTTATTTTTGAATATTTATAAAAATAATATTTGTTTATTATTATTATTTTATTCAAAATTCATTTAATTAAATTTAAATTATTATTATTTAATCAAATTTAAACTTTAATATTTATTTAAAATAAAATATATATTTTTATTTTATTCCATCTTATTTATATTTATATTCTTTATTACATTTTATCTAATAATTTAAAATATTTTGGTAATAAAAATTTAATACTATTATAATTACTAAATGTGTATTTTCAAATATAATATTTAATTTAATTATTTTTTAATTTTTTAAATTTACATATTAATTTTATTAAATAATATTTGTATTTATATTGTAATTTAGTTCAACGTTATCATATGATAATAATTATAACCTCATATTTCAAATATGAATATTTTATCTATTACAGATATCTATCCTATTATATTTTATATTTTATTTTGTATTTTAATAATTATATTATTTATATATAAATATAAAAAGAAATCATTAGATGATTCATTAAATATTGAATTTATTGGTTCTATTAATAATTATGTTTCAAGTCTATTCATTTACTATGGTCGTTTTTGTTGTCATTATAAGATAAAAATTATTTTGATTTATTCCATCATATTGCTAACGTTTCCTATTATTGGATGGTATAACTTTAAAGATAAATCATTAAAACAATATAATGATGTTTTAAATGATGATCGGTTTAAAACTATTGATGAGAAATACTATATTAAAAATTTTGGACCATTTAAAAACCATATTGAAATATTTTTCAAGTTAAATATAACTGATGACTACATACCAGAAAGTATACCATTCAAAACATCTAAACTATTTTCCAAATCTATTGTTTCCACGGTATATATTTTATATCTTTAGTTCAATCAATTTATTGATGATATTTATAAGCTTAGAGTAAACTCTATATCACTAGCTGATATTTGTTGGAAACCTCTATATCCTGATTTTGATTTTTGTGCCATATATAGTCCTTACCAATACTTTCAAGAAGTTTTAAACGATAATTATGTTATAAACTTAACAATTCATCTAAGGTATTTAATTTTTAACATTAAGGGACTATTATAATAAGAATTCAAGCGAAAAAATATCTAATTACGGATCAACAATCAACCCAGAATTACTATTTGGTTATAATAATAAATACAACAATACTATTCAAAATATTATAGAAACTTCTTATATGTTTATAACTACAATAATTATGGACTCTGAAAAAAATACTTTAGAAAATAAACTTCATATTCTATGGGTAAAAAGTTTAATTACTTTTTTAAATGAGTTTTACCATCCTGAAATTATTGTTTCATACCACCTGGAAAGTGAAATCATACCTAATACATTAATTTATAACAATAAAAGCATAATTTTATTGCCACTAGGATTAACCTTATTTTCATTTTACACCACTTTTCAATTTACAAAACTCTCATCTAATTTGTTTCAATTTCTAGTAATTTATATTATTACTATAGTCCAGCTTTAAGTCTTCAATAGGGATAATTGGAACTTTCCTAATATTTGTTTCAGGTTTAGGCTCCTATGGGATTTATGTATTTTTTAAATCAACATTGACAATATTCCAAGTTACAGTAATACCATTGATCATTTTCATTCATGGAACTAATGATATTATTATAATCGTAAAACAAAGCCAAGTAATGAATATTTTTCAAATTTAAGCTTATAGCTTCTAAAATGAACGAAAAACATGTCAAGCCAGTGATTGAGAAATGCATGAGACAAGTTGCTCCAGAGATACTAATTTCTACCATCCAGCACATTTTAATTTATTCATGTGGTACAAAATATTTAAAGATTAGGGTTATTTATTAAAATTCCTGTTTTAAATGAATGCTGTTTGCTTCTGATTATTTGTATTATTATGAATTTTGCAACTCAACTAGGGATGTTTCTTCCAATCCATATTATTGATTTAAGTCGAGAATTTGTAACATTGAATCAAATTTTAGAATAACTATCCAGATTGTTGTTTTTGTTTTTTTGTAAATGACACTGAAAATGAAATATTTGATGAAAAAATAGATAGAAATATGGATCTGGGAATCAAAGTATTTTATAAATATATTTTCAATATTTATACTTCAGGAATGATAGTAATAATAATAAAAAAATAATTTTTAGATGGCAATTTTTGTTATACTATGGTTTTTATCATTCAATTCTTTACCCAACTTGAGGTTAGGTCTAAATGTACCCTTTGGATATTTTAAAACTAACAATCTACATAAATCTTTCCAAGTAACCATATTATTTTTATAGGATGAAATAAATCATGCAAATATGGGATCATCTTTATATTTTATAATTAAAGATGGGTTCAAATACGAGCAAAATTATAAACTTTTATGTTCAAGAGATTATTGTAGTAATGACTCCATTATTAATCAAGTATTTTACTGAATCAAATATAGCTTCAAAAATACACATACAACTCTAACATTAGTGGTATTAATAATGTTCCAGAATCGTGGATAGATCATTATTTATCTTGGCTAGATTATAAAAAAGATTCTGGTTGTTGTAAATATATTTCTCAAATAACATTTATGAATACAAATTCAAGTATAGAAACGTATACTCCAACAAAATATATTCTTTGTGATGATAATATAAATAATTTTCAATTTTGGGACAAAAATAGGACAATACTACTTATTATTTGTAAAAATTGTACAGATTATAATAAGCCATCTGCAATTGAATTTTCAAGATATCTTCCTTGGTTTTTTAATTCTATTCCAGGAATATCATGTCCATTTTCGTAATAAAACATATAAAATTTAGAGGTAAAAGATTCTTGAATACCAGAGTCAAACTCAATAACTTGTTCTATAATGAATATAATGTGTATGATAAAAATGTATAAGATTTGTATTTTATTAGACTTCATGGACAAATTTCAATACATCTTGTATATATTCGTCGAATTTCCTTGTATATAAACAACCTGTAGAAAATTTATTTGGATTGATTAAAGTTGCTTCAAAATTAAAAAGTATTGCGGTTGAATTGAAAAATGTGATAAATCACACGGTTTATTGTTCAAGTCCTAGTTTTGGGATATTTGAGTTTATATTTTCATTAAGGTAATAAAAATTAAATTAATAGGAAAAAATCCTTAATTTTGTTAGTATCAATTACTGTAGTAATAATAATTTCAAATTTGATTATATATGATGGATCAATAATAATGTGCATTGTACAATTTATAATAAATGTTGGTATTTTGATAACAAATATTGGTTTTATGTCTTGGTTGAATATAAATCTGAATCCAATAACTTTGACAAATTTAATAATAGTACAATTGTTGAATAAAAGTATAGATACAATCAACAAGTATTGAGTATGTTACTCATATTTCCAAAATATACATGTTAAGCATATTAGAAAAGAATTTAATATCTATAAAAGATTTACAAAGGAAAGGAAATGTAATAAATTAAATATTAATAGATATTTGGAGGTTATACATTAATACAAATTTTATCAATTGGGATTATATGGCTAACAAATTCATCCATTGTGTCTGTTTATGAACTAAGAATGTTTTTATATGGTGCATTAATGACATATTTTCATTGTATAATATTATTGCCTATATTATTAAATATAATAGGTCCAATTAATAATTCAAACATATTCAAAACAGTAAATAAATAAATAAATAATTTAGAGTTTATATTCGATTAAATCCTTATTTAATATATTTAGATGATAATATTAATAAAACTAAATTTAGTTAACTGAAATAATTTTGTTCTGTTAAATATTTGAGTGATTATTATATAGTTTCAAGTTATGGATTTACAAAAAAATAAACGAGTATTATATATGACTAGAATATTATAAGTTACTAAAAATAGTTATTTATTTTATAAAGAGATTGGCTCAAGAGTTTTAAAAGTTCCTAATCATTTAATTAGTCATAAATTAATTTTTAATAAATTATTTTATAATGATGTAATCAAAATGAGAAGTAAAATATTTGTAAAGTTTCATATGAGGATAAATTTGTATAGATCTAAAAATGAAATCATATAGAAATTATAACAAATAATAATGAGTAATTTTTTTTAATGGATAATATAAATGAAGTTAACTAGTTTGATAAAAAAACATATTAAATAAAATTAATATAATTTACAGTAATGGTTTAATGATATTTAAATTATTTTTTTTTAATACTTATTTAAAAAAGAAGTAATTTTAGATTTGATCTTCATATAGGGTCTTTTAATCAATTAAAGCAAAATTTTATTATTTATATATATTATAAAATGACACTAGTTTTAAAGAATTTAATTACAATCTATTTATATTCTTGTTAATATTATAAAATGACGTTAATTTAAAGATTATATTTGCAATCTTGGTAATAGTATAAAATGACGATAGTTTAAAGAATATATTTACAATCTTGTTAATATTGTAAAATGACGATAGTTTAAAGAATCTATTTACAATCTTGTTAATATTGTAAAATGACCAGTTTGAAGAATCTATTTACAATCTATTTACATTCTTGTTAATATTATAAAATGACTCTTTTTAAAGAATCTATTTACAATCTATTTGTATTATTGTTAATATTATAAAATGACTCTTTTTAAAGAATCTATTTACAATCTATTTGCATTCTTGTTAATATTATAAAATGACTCTAATTTGAAGAATCTATTTACAATTTATTTCCATTCTTGTTAATATTATAAAATGAAGTTAATTTAAAGATTATATTTGAATTCTTGTTAATATTATAAATGACGATAGTTTAAAGAATCTATTTCCATTCTTGTTAATATTATAAAATAAATCTTTAAAAGAATCTATTTACAATCTATTTACATTCTTAAAAATATTATAAAATGACTCTAATTTGAAGAATCTATTTACATTCTTTAAAATATTATAAAATGACTCTAATTTGAAGAATCTAGTTACAATCTATTTGCATTCTTGTTAATATTATAAAATGACTCTAATTTGAAGAATCTATTTACAATTTATTTCCATTCTTGTTAATATTATAAAATGAAGTTAATTTAAAGATTATATTTGAATTCTTGTTAATATTATAAATGACGATAGTTTAAAGAATCTATTTCCATTCTTGTTAATATTATAAAATGAATCTTTTAAAGAATCTATTTACAATCTATTTACATTCTTAAAAATATTATAAAATGACTCTAATTTGAAGAATCTATTTACATTCTTAAAAATATTATAAAATGACTCTAATTTGAAGAATCTATTTACAATCTATTTGCATTCTTGTTAATATTAAAAAATGACTCTAATTTGAAGAATCTATTTACAATTTATTTGCATTCTTGTTAATAATTTAGAATGACTCTATTTTAAAGAATCTATTTACAATCTATTTAAATTCTTGTTAATATTATAAAATGACACTATTTTAAAGAATCTATTTACAATATATTTACATTCTTGTTAATATTATATTATAATTCTTTTTAAAGAATCTATTTACAAACTATTTGCATTCTTGTTAATATTATATTATAATTCTTTTTGAAGAATCTATTTACAAACTATTTGCATTCTTGTTAATATTATATTATAATTCTTTTTAAAGAATCTATTTACAAACTATTTGCATTCTTGTT